>JAUCBJ010006703.1:0-110874 GCA_032718475.1 Nemertoderma westbladi | reverse complement strand
GGTACCGGTGTAACAGCGGATTCTGTCCCCCCGCGGATATGGTCCGGGGGGACCGAATCCGCTAGCGGATTGAGTCCGGGGGGACCGAATCCGCTAGCGGATTCTGTCCCCCCTCCGCAGATTGAGTCCCCCCCTTAAATTATAATTTTACAGTACAGTCAGACAGTGCTGAGTGCAGCAGTACTGGTACGGACATAGCAACGTAGGCGTAGCTTATGCATTAAATTATCGGTCAGACCTGCAGACTGATTAAAATTCAACATTATAGATTCATTATGGATGAGGGATGATTACATGATGAGGAGGAAGATACTGTACTGTCCCTATTACAGTAATAAACATACTGTAGTTCGAGTTGTCAGGCCTCATTACCTAGGCCTAATATATGTACTGATAGTATTTTCGGGGTGGGGGGGGGGGGGGGGGGGGGGGGGTGGTATATTCAGTTCAACTGTTACACCTAAACCCAACTGAGTAACAGTTATTCATATTCATTCATATTATTAGTTTGCAGGTGGGGAGGATATATTTTCTAATAATAAAAAGGCTAAAACAATATAACCTCATTACAATAAATTTATCGTACTACGAAATTGGGGAGGAGCAGGTTACACAGACAAGGTTTTCAAACCAGAACAATAAACGATACATACTGAATAACCGGTCTGCCAGTACTGTAACCATTGACAATAAGGAAGGGAACGGAGCAGTCTGGCAGTGTATTTTGAATTTATTGCAATAACATTGGGGGGACCAAATCCGCGAACGAGGACCCAATCCGCTAGCAGATTTGGTCCTAGGGAGACCAAATCTGCTAGCGGATTGGGTCCGGGGGACTAAATCCGCTAGCAGATCCGGTCCGGGGGGACCGATTCTTCGGGGGACTGAATCCGCTGTTACACCGGTACCGGTATAGCAGTATTGTGCACCACCTTGCGGATTGCATGGGTATTATTTATTAAGTTCTTTGAAGGGAATGTATTATTTTAATCTATATTATATTACTTACTACTACTATTATTACTACTATTACTATTATTTACTAGCTTAATTATGTAATATTTTAGCTTAATCTATTAGTTTAATTACGATTTACTGTGCGCGTACGTAATCTTAATTACAGTCTACCGTACATACAGTGCATATTTCCAATATTAAAATTGATATTTACCCCGACTGGGGGTGTATCTTTATTGTAAAAAAAATATTACAAGCTAATAACGCTGTTGCGATACGGTTGTTTATTTCATATGTTGGCCCTGAAAAGGGCGTTTTGGCTGTTTGGGTTGGTTAAGGTCAGGTGAGGTCGTACAGTAGTTGGCGCTGAAAAGGGCCGTTTGGGTTGATAAGGCAGTTAGGTAGGGTCGTATAGACATTCAGCAAGGGTAGTAATGTTTGAAAAGAGCAAGGAGATTCGAGAAGGGTCGGTCGCGATTTAAAAGTCTCCACCGAAATTCTACCAGGTGGCCAGCAATAAGTTGCGGTGCTGTGCATTTCTTATTGCGGATGACTGACGTCTTTAAGTGGCCCCCACATCGACTCTATACGTTGAGTGTGGGTGCCAGTCGCACTCACCCACTCTACCGAATGGTTGACGGTTTCGTGTATGTAGGTCACTGTTCCATTGGTAGCAGACCAAAAAAGGGTTAGTGGCGTTTGTTATGTCAACATTCACACCGCAATACGCAGGCCATTCGTCGGACTGTATCTTGGTTCCACCGGCGACATGTTTCTCCAAAATAGGGCGGAGGGTGTCTGCATCACGATGCAAATTTTGATGTAGAGTTCGGGGGAGAAGCTCCACGCTTTGTGCAAACTCAATAGCGCGCTCCTCAGTCTCGATATGTTTCCCAATCTCAATGAAATTTAATTCAGCCATGACAGTACACGAGTACAGAATACAAACAGTAGGCCAGTAAGTAACAGTACAGCAGCAGGCCTAACAATACTGCTATACCGGTACCGGTAACAATTTTTATCAGTTTCTATCTGATTTCATGATTGTTTGGCTAGTGTCGTTCAAACGTACTAATACCCATGTAGCCTCTATATAGGCTATACCTCTACGCAAAAGATATACCCGTAATAATCTCCAATTACCGTAGTCGTAGCAGTAGTCTCGCGCAATTTAAACTATCCTACTTTTTTTTCGGGGTGCGCGGTTTAATTTTTTTGGGTGCGCGGTTGAGATTTTTGGGGTGCGCGATTATTGCATATGGGAATGCGCGGTTGACAATGAAGTGCGCGGGCGTTGTGCGCGCCCGGGAGACTTTTTCCAGCCTGCCGCGGACAGGTGCGATATGACTGAATGTGTCTAACTACACATACCTCTGTACTTACGCGTTGGTCGAAAAAATTAACCCATATATCAGTATAATAGGCCTAATTGTTAAAGGTTACCGGTACGCTGTACCAGTTACCACTGTACCAGCACTGTACGTGCAGTGTGCAGACTTACAGACTTAGACACTCAGATATGGCTGCATGGGTTTATTTCAGTATTTTGTCACATTCTGTTCCGGTTCTGACATTAGACGGTTAGACAAGGGTTGAACTGTTGGATGCCGGGATGGGATGGGATGAGAGTAAGGAACGCCTCACTGCCTCATACTGTCATACCAGCATACTGATGTACTGTATGTGACCTTCTTTCAGTATTTATTGGGCAAGACTGACTGCCTGACTGCAGAACTGTCAGTAAAATACCATAGGCCTACAGCCATACCGGTACGCAATCTGTCAGTCTGGCATTGCTGCAATGCAATGAAACCTCAATAAAGTGAATGGGTAAAGTTTTCAAGATATTCGTGTGTGGCTTCAAAGGTATTGGCAAAACTTCTCTTATTCACAAAGTTATTTACAACGAAAGCCGTCCGCAGGTTGGTTTATGTGCAGGTACACGGTACTGCAACTGTCAGACTGATGTCTGGATGTTCTGTTTTATTTAACGGTATATGTTACGGTACTGCGGTAGGCCTATATTTTAGCCTATCTGCGCTGCCTATCTGCCTATCACCATACAGCCATAGCAGGGCCTATAGCATAGCAGTATAGGGATAGGCAGATAGCAGGATACAGGCAGGCAGGGACAGACAGACAGAGCAGCAGAGGGATACAGGATACTGGGATAACTGCTGTAGGCAGGTAGGGATAGATATATGTAGATATATATAGATGGATATAAATTATTTGTCTAGTCGTATTGTCCAACATTAGAAGATATTTACGCCGTCACTATTGACACTGATCGTGGAATAAAGGAGAAGTTTCTTATCGTTGATTCTGCTGGATTACTGCAGGACACCGTTGGTGAATTGCCCAGACATGTAAGTATAAAGATGAAGAAACCTCTATTTATTTATTTATTCCAGACATCAGTAAAATTAAATACATAATACAGACGTCCATATAGCACAGTAAAACAATAAATTGTATTATTATAATTAAATCAACGTATGTAATGTAGGGTAGGGTATAGTATAGGGTAGGCTTACTATGTAAGCATCCGGTAAAAAATACATTACATATTAGGTAATATAATAAAAATACCCTTAGTCCAGCATGGCCCGTATCCGCGACGTAGCGGACGTTACCCTAGTGACCGCTTGGATAAGTTTATTATTACACGCATCTACTCTGGTAAATAAACTCCTAATCGATTTATGACGGATATGTATGAAACATGGTAGATTGTTATTTCCAAAGAAGAGGGACATACTGTAACCACTTTGTATGGAGAATAACAACCTAGCCGCCCTATTATATGCCACCTTTAAACGATTATACACTACAGAAGAGTAATTGCTACGTGAACACAATGAATTACAATATACCGTAGTTAATAATGCACGAAACAAAGTAACTTTAGCTGATATAGTGTATATATAATGTATGTATAATGTGTATAAATAAACATATCCATTCTTTCATGATATTGTGGTGGTAATGATCCTAAATTCGTGTTTTGTGACAGGACGGAAATTCAGAAACATTATACCCCACAGTATCTGTCTAGTGATTTGGAATAATATTTTTATGTCATATATTACTAGCACCCATAGATGTCTAGTTATAAAATGACCAGTATAAAATTCTAAAGTTGCTTGCTATGTTGTCTAAAGTGAAAAACAAAAATGTGACGACGGAATCACAAAACATGAGTAATAATTTATCAAAAGTTTAATTAAATATAGATTTAAGTGGTCTAACATCCGATGTCGAATTAACATAAGAGTTTAAACGGAGCAATGTATGTCTGGTGTTTAGTTTTATGCTATATTTCGATCTCCTTACGGATGACCGTCATCAGGCTGTAATTTAATAACCGGTACGTTGGCCTATCAGAAATTATAAATTTCACAAATTTGAAAATCCCGCTAGCTAAAGGTCAAATTAAAAACATTACATGGAGTTAATAGGCTAATGTAGAATTAATGAGCGTAGACGATATGTGTGAAAGGATAAGTGTATAATTAAATTAAGTATATGTATAGTACTTTTGTAGTAGAAGCTTGAATACTTTTTTCTAATTTACAAAAAATGCACCAATGTGAAAATAGTTAAAGTACCTGCAAATTCGAAAAATAGTTACAAGTGAAAAATAATTCGTAGGAAGGGTAATTTAAGTACTGTATGTGTAGTTGTTGTTCTAATCTACAAGAAATGCACCAATGTGAATAGTTAAAGGAAATTAATTAGGTACAGAATCAGGTGCAAATTTGAAAAAATAGTTACAACAAGTGAAGTAATTAACATTAGAGGTAATTTAAGTATGTAATTATTGTTGTTCTAATTTACAAAAAAAAAGCACCAATGTGAAAATAGTTAAAGTAAATTAATTAGGTACAAAATCAGGTGCACATCCGAAAAATAGTTACAACAAGTGAAAAAGTTAATAGGAGAGGTAATTTAAGTATAATGTAGTTTTGTTGCTATTCAAATATGGAACTATTTTTCGAATTTGCAGGTACGGTACTTTATAACTATTTTCACATTGGTGCATTTTTTGTAAATTAGAAAAAAGTATTCAAGCTTCTACTACAAAAGTACTACATATACTTAATTTAATTATACACTTATCCTTTCACACATATCGTCTACGCTCATTAATTCTACAGTAGACTATTAACTCCATGTAATGTTTTTAATTTGACCTTTGGCGGTATTTTCAAATTTATGCAATTTATAATTTCTGATAGGCCAACGTACCGGTTATTAAATTACAGCCTGGAGACGGTCATCCGTAAGGACTGAAACCATTTTTTGGGAAATTGGAACTATAATACTAATAAACAGGTTTATTCGAACTGAAACTAGTCAATAATGTTTCAGTTCTTAGCACCACCTCGCAGCCACCAACAATAACAAAGTACAAACATCCTGTGATCCAATGTTTATTACAAACAAACATACCGTAGTCCTACAAAATTTAATTTTATTCGGCCTACCTAGCTGTTGATTTTGCCGAGATATGTTGACAATCAAAAATTGATCCAGACATTATGGACAGACAGACATATGAACAGACATACAGATGGACAAGGTAAATATTTCCCGTACTAAAACTGTATGTTAACTTATATTACGGATCACAGACGTCGTTGCCCCATCGACTAGTTAAATATATATAAGTAAAATAGGAATTCCACAAACTCGTCGCCCGTGACGGGACGGAAATAATATAAAATTCCGTCCCGTCACGAACATGTTACGAATGTCACAGAAATGTAGCATTAATAATAGTCAACGAAATAGTGACGGGACGGAAAATTACACTTTGTTTTTTAATTTACAACCATCTACAGTAGTAATGGTAACCCCCTTTCGGCGACAGTTGGACCTACTTCGCACCTTAGTTTATTATTAAGAGCATTAATTAATTAATCAATTATTTAATTGGTCGATTAAACAATTAATTAATTACTTAATCGATCGATCGATTTGTATCAAATAATGTTGCCAAAGGCAATTTAATTTGACACAAATCAATCAGACAGGGGACGCGCGATGAATAGATAGTAGTACTACAGTAGGTACAGTAGATAAAATATACAATACAATAGGTAACATACAGTACAATATACAGTACATTTGTATTATTTTTGTCATACAGTAGTAGGTAATGATAGAATGAAATAAAACGACGTAACGAGGCCATTTTTTTAAAATAAATAATTAAATTTTTAAAATTTTTGAAAAACTCCGGCTCCGGCCAAATTGTCCAACTCCGGCTCCGTCTCCGGCCAAATCCCAACACCGATCGAGCCCTATTAGAAACCCTGTTGATTCTAAATATATCAAAACTGAAAACCCACAGTTACTACTTCAGATTCTAGACGTAAATGTTACAGATGTGACACAAAAGTTGACAAATCCATGCCCATTTTATGTATCAATCTCAAATGGTTCAACATGAATATTATGGCCTGAAATATATCGGAAAAGATAGCAAAACATCTAAGCTTCCCGACAATATATAGGTTTCCTATATATTTTCCACTTGGAGTGATAAAATTTACAGTTGTTTGTGGTCGTGTCATGTAAGGGACAAGTGATTTTCACGATATTTATGTCTTTAATGGGGCATATCTTTTGACAGCCTTTACAGATTTTCATAATTTTTTGTGCGTAAGCTGCGCAAATAAATTACCTACAGAATAATATATAACTTTATTAAATACGAATAAATTAAAGCGTTTACTTCCGGACAAACCATTGGCCACTTTTAGGCTTATTGACCCAACAACATGCAACATCTACTGGCTACGGTTTATATATTCCCGTAGGGCCGTAATGTGTCCTGGTTGACGAGGTGCACAAGACAGGTGTTTAGCTTGTGGCTTTCCAGTTACCTTTATTCCATTTTGTATAAAACAAGTGATTGGTTGGAGAAAGCTGCTACTAAGCAGCAACCAATCACGTTACTCCTGTTTAACACAGAATGGAATGAGAATGGAACATTCGATGTAATTTAATTTGGCTATACATTTTAGTCGCTCTAGTACAATTTGTTGCTTTGCAGGGAAATGGTTTAGTGTCGCTGTCGGTGCTATCTGTGTGTGCTGTTACCCCCCATTCATGTTACTGTTAGTAACCATTTCAGTTACCAATTCAGGGAATGGAGCAGGTTTTAGAAACGGCTTTTTCTAACCAAAACAATAAACGATGTTGTTATCAATTGAGGGAAAGGAGCAGGTAATAGAGACGGCTTTTTCTAACCAAAACAATAACCTTTGTTGTTATATCGTATGAAAAATATATATCACTAGCGCTTATATCCTGCAAATAATATCCAATATGGGGGGGGGGGGGGGGGGGGGGGTGGGTAAGCTTGGAAGGTACAATTATAATTTGGTGTTTTAATTACGCAATTAGTATATGTAATAACATACTGTACAAATATTAATATACAGTACATCTACCGTAGCTTACATGACTACAAACATGGGCTTTACAGGACACATCTTCTACTCTAGTCTAACCAAAGTCAGGCGTCAGGCCTAACGTGTAGGTAGATTAACTACGTACCGTCAGAAATAATAAAGTCCCTTTTAAGGAGGGAGGGGGAGGGGGGGGGGGGTATCCCACTCTGGTGTTTTTTTAAATATGGTTTGAAAAATGCATAGAAAACGATATACCATTTGAAAGAGAATTAACTAAAGTAAATAAAAATGTGAAAGTTTTGGCGCCCCCTAGCGGCTGGTGTGAGATTTATGTATTTGCATTTTCGATTTCTGGTGATTGGCAAAAAAATCTACATTTTTTAAAAATTGAGTAAATCCGAGTAAATTCCCGATTTTCAGACCTCCCCCCACTTCGGACGTCCGAATTTACAAGACAAAAAAGGTAACTGACTGCCACTATAATTGCTGCAACTTCATATTATTATTGGTAGAGAAGCGAAAATAACAATTAATTGTGTTAAACATGTAGTGACTGGTCGTGCAACTGCTTGTTGTATTGTACCGATAAACTAACATAGATCATTAAATTTTTTTTTAATTTCCCTCTCTGAAGTAGCATTCTTGTCTGAAGTAGCACTCTGGTCGGACTGATTCCTAGCCCGGCAAACACACCGGACGTGTTCTAGCACATATCTGATGTTTCAGCTAAATCAGTGATTGCACTTTGAGACATTTTGCCCTCTAGCGGCATACTAGAGAACTACAGACAGATGAGCCTCCTTTGAATGACACAGTTAATGGTCTAGTACAAATATGCCAAGTTTCAGCTAGAACGGGTTTAAAGCAAAGAGCCCTCTAGCGAGAGACTGAGGATTTGATGGTGTCTGGAAGTCCCTAAAAAACAAAACTTATGGTCTTATTGATGCCAACTAATTTTAGACTCGAAAGCTTTAAATCCGACGAAGATATAAGTAGGTCAAAATCGTAGCGACGATGATGACATACAGTACAATTATTGAATGAACTATTTGCCATAATTGATAATTGACCTACCCCCCTAAGAGATAGCGCCAGTTCGCAAAGGATCCGCCAACTTCGTGGCTCGGCTCGGACCCTATACCCCATGCTATAAAATGTATTCGATCGATATACAATTATATATTAATCCGCTAGGTGGTGTCAAATTATTATTCTGCAATTTCGTACTTGTACAGTACAGCAGTACCGTACCGGTAGGCCTATGGCATTACTTCGGAGTCTCTAGCCGATCCCCAATTAAATGTCTTACCTTTTCAATTTCGTAGAAGATAGACTTTATGATTCTCTACAAGCAACCAAAATTTCAGCTCTGGAAAATGAGGCGTTCCCGAGAAATTTAACATTTTCTAAAAACCACATAATCTGTCGTGGCTGATGTCAGACTGCAAGATTTTTCACCAAACTTTACAAATTTTCTAAACTTTCCCTCTGCTACTTACCTACTAAGTTTGGTTCAATTTCAAATCAGCGATGCCGAGAAATTTGCGTTCAAAGATATACCAGACGGACGGACAGACAGACGGACATGCCCCATTTGCCCTATATGAACCGTATGCCAAGGCTCGCCGACTACGTGTCTCGCCCCACATAGTCAGAAAGCTAGCATCTATACCTTAACTTGTTTTAACCGTTTAGCTTGCGGGTGCTGACCTTCATTCCCTGTAATGACTTTTACTAGTTACCAATATTCCCTTCTCATTTACTCTGTGTTAAACAGGAATAACGTGATTGGTTGCTGCTTAGTAGCAGTTTTCTCCAACCAATCACTTGTTTTATACAATATGGAATAAAGGTAACTGGAACTGGAAAGCCACAATCTATAAGCACCAGTGTGAACAAGCACAAAAAAAGCCTGGCGTTTGAATCTACAAAAAATCAATTTATTATTAAGTTCTTACCTTTTCGCACTTTTATTATTTGTGGCTGTGAAAGCGAAAAGGTACCTTAAGGTGAAAATGAGGTTTTTGAGTTAGATATTGCATGTGATTGGCCACAATCTCAGCTCTCTAATGAGCTATAAATTATCCTGATTGGATTAGTACATCAAGAGTTATTAGAATTTAAGTATTGGCACGACAACCAGATGGAAAATATACTATTACGAGTAAATCGTATTTAAAGATTTTGTTGTATTTTAATTTTAATAGTAGTAGGGATTACTTACAAAATATCTTGAAAGTGAGTTTGCTAAATCGGAGTGGGTCTGGTGTTGTTTTGTGATGTTGAGGCTTGAGGGGCAAAACGTGTAATAGGAATGTACATTAGCAAACTAATGAACAACTATGCTGCCTTTTTTTTCTAACCTGGGACTTCGAGCAGCACGTGATCAACTAAGCTGGATGATTATCTAAGGCAGGGACTCCGAGCAGCACATGAACAACTAGGGTAGCTAGTTATCTAGTTTGAGACTTCGAGCAGTACGTGAATAACTAAGGTACTATGGTTGTCTAATTTGGGACTTCGAGCAGCACGTAAACCACTAAGGTAGCTAGTTATCTAGTTTGGGACTTCGAGCAGCACGTGAACAACAAAGCTAGCTAGTTAACTAGTTTGAGACTTCGAGCAGCACATGAACAACTAAGGTACTATGGTTGTCTAATTTGGGACTTCGAGCAGCACGTAAACCACTAAGGTAGCTAGTTATCTAGTTTGGGACTTCGAGCAGCACGTGAACAACAAAGCTAGCTAGTTATCTAGTTTGAGACTTCGAGCAGCACGTGAACAATAAAGGTAGCTAGTTATAGTAGACTAGTCTGGGACTTCGAGCAGCACGTGAACAACAAAGGTAGCTAGTTATCTAGTCTGGGACTTCGAGCAGGACGTGCACAAATATGCTACGTTTTTATTTAGTTTGGGACTTCGAGCAGCACGTAAACAACAAAGCTATCTAGTTATCTTGTTTGAGACTTCGAGCAGCACGTGAACAACTAAGGTAGCTAGTTATCTGGTCTGGGACTTCGAGCAGCACGTGAACAACAAACCTCAAAAACCCGCATACATTCAGAATTATCAATCGAAACACAACATTTTTTAATTTGACATTTTTTTACTTAAGTACTTTTCGTCCTGGGGGTCCAAAATAGCACCAAAAATGATGGCTGCATTACCAGAAAATATTTTTAAGATGTTTTATCGTGTTCAACGACCTCGAAAACGCTTATACCATCAAAATTATAATTTTTGAGCCAAGATCTAATAATTTCTAAAATGACTGACAACACTTGACAGATAAACAGACAACTATTGGAATAATAAGGCATATAAATTAATTTATAAGAGTAAATCTACATAGAACAACATAATATCTATCGGGAATGAAATTTAAATTTCAAAACTTCTGACTACTCTCAATCAAAGCTGATTATCTCCAAAACTAAGCTAGCCGTTAACAGATTTGGATTCCTCATTAAAAACTGCATTATCACATTGAAAATAAAAAAATTTAAAATTTTGACTTGAAAATTTAATTTTTCTTTAAGTGCGATTTTCTCAAAATGACATTTTCACCTTAAGGTACCTTTTCGCTTTCACCGCCACATTTATATACTCCTAAATCGGGAAAAAATTTTATATACCTTTTCCCCTAAGGAAATGATTTTACTTTTTACCCTGCGAAACATTTTTTTAATAAAAGTATTAAGCAACAAAGAATGTGCCAATTTAAAAATAAAATTACGTATTACATGAGAAAAAACGTAGAACATAATATCTCTCTCTACCCTTTATAGGTAAAGGAGATATATACGGAGCTCGGTAAATAAAATATCTCAAGAATGAAAAAAGTTCCACTTTTTTCCCATGAAATAAATAATTATATTTCTAAAATGTAGTCATGTATTTTTCTAAAAACTTATGTGATGAGCCAATGTTATACCGCACCGCCATTGCCAATAATTCATCTACCTATCCTACCCTACAGTTTGGTATCAGTACTAATCTTGTACTGGTATGTTATTTTAGTCTATATAATTAATATTTGTAGTATTCCCACATCGGCGATGGTTTTCTATTTGTTTATTGTCCAACCGATATTGACTCCTTTAAAGCAATAGAAGCTGCTAAGAAAGATATCGACAAAACCCAGGATAGGAAAGAACCCGCAGTAGCTGCTGTTATCGCACTGAGTGGCGATGCAACTATCCTGGCTGATATAACAGACGCTATTGGTTAGTAAAATATTTATTTTCCAACGATTGGGCGTGGGAATCGGTTTGGGGTTGTACACAGCTGCTTTGGTGTTGTAACCCAACATGTTTGGTGTTGTAACCCAATCGGTTTGGTGTTGTAACCCAATCGATTTGGTGTTGTAACCCAATCGATTTGGTGTTGTAACACAATCGGTTTGGTGTTGTAACCCAACAGGTTAGGTGTTGTAACCAAACAGGTTTTATGTTGTAACCCAATCGCTTTTGTGTTGTATCCCAACAGGTCTGATGTTGTAACCCAATCGGTTTGGTGTTGTAACCCAACAGGTTTTGTGTTGTAACCCAACAGGTTTGGTGTTGTAACCCAACAGGTTTTGTGTTGTAACCCAACAGGTTTTGTGTTGTAACCCAACAGGTTTGGTGTTGTTGTAACCCAATCGGTTTGGTGTTGTAACCCAACAGGTTTTGTGTTGTAACCCAATCGGTTTGGTGTTGTAACCCAACAGGTTTTGTGTTGTAACCCAACAGGTTTGGTGTTGTAACCCAACAGGTTTTGTGTTGTAACCCAACAGGTTTTGTGTTGTAACCCAACAGGTTTGGTGTTGTAACCCAACAGGTTTGGTGTTGTAACCCAACAGGTTTTGTATTGTAACCCAACAGGATTTGTGTTGTAACCCAACAGGTTTGGAGAATTCAAGAATTTAACTCATATTTTTTGTTGTTATAAAGTTACATGGTTTACTAGTACAACCTAGAACCTTATTCCACCTGTCCACTAACACTAAGATATCTCACACATTGTGAGATTAAACCATTTTTGAGTTATGGACACGATATAAGAGGGAAAATGTCGAATTACGTAAAAAAGGCATTATTTATACGGTTCTCTGTAAAATTAGTTTCCGTGTCATCTAAATGGGTGTAACTAAATAACAATCTCAAGTCGACTTTGTAAATTGTTGTATGCAACTTTAACCGGCCTCAAGCGTTCAACTCGAAAAATTCACCAAAGAGTACTAACTATACAAAGTAAAAACTATAACAATACGTTTTAAAAAGATGTATTTTTACGTTTTTTAAAAAACTTTACTAAAATGTTACCACGATAATGTATAGAGGACTTTATTTTATTCGTATCCTCATCTCCCATCTGATAAATCGCAACATATTAAATTACTTAAATAGGATACCTGCTTAACACAATTTATTGTCTTAAAGCACTATAAATGGAGTTTATAAAATCCGTCGGAGAGATATTCTTCGTACACGGTTTGATATGGTACTACTACTACTACTAGGTCGTGCGATCTCGGACAGAGGAAATTAGATCCTTCCAGGATTCCCGATTCTCCATAGTTGTCGCAATTTCGTTTCTCTCAAGTTCAGTAGTACCCCTTTCGAGTTGGTCTATATAAAATCGTAAAAAAAGTCGTGAAAAGGTATATAAAAAAGTCGTCCACGGGAACGCTTTCCTTGTGTTGGAACGGAAAGTAGAAAGTAGATCTGGTATGAACTCGTCTTTACTTATCCAGCAGTGCCTACCCTCATGTATTCTTTCTTGGTCTATATAGTGTGTTACGTTATCATATTACTGTTGTCTTGGGATTCCCATCAAATGATGCAATCATATGACCCTGGAATTTATAGATTCGACGTTGTTTTGGGTCTAAAGTGCAAAAGGACTTATCGGAATTACCTGTCACACCAATTTAATGCATTGACAGAATTTCTCTGCTGAGCTGCTGAGTTACAAACGTCCATCCATTCCCATGATTATCCCGTTTGTTACAAACGTCCATCCATTCCCATGATTATCCCGTTTGTTACAAACGTCCATCCATTCCCATGATTATCCCGTTTGTTACAAACGTCCATCCATTCCCATGATCATCCCTCCCGTTTGTTACAAACGTCCATCCATTCCCATGATTATCCCGTTTGTTACAAACGTCCATCCATTCCCATGATCATCCCTCCCGTTTGTTACAAACGTCCATCCATTCCCATGATTATCCCGTTTGTTACAAACGTCCATCCATTCCCATTATCATCCCGTTTGTTACAAACGTCCATCCATTCCCATGATTATCCCGTTTGTTACAAACGTCCATCCATTCCCATTATCATCCCGTTTGTTACAAACGTCCATCCATTCCCATGATTATCCCGTTTGTTACAAACGTCCATCCATTCCCATGATTATCCCGTTTGTTACAAACGTCCATCCATTCCCATGATCATCCCGTTTGTTACAAACGTCCATCCATTCCCATGATTATCACGTTTGTTACAAACGTCCATCCATTCCCATGATTATCCCGTACCCTGTTTACACTGTTTACTCAGAATGCTCAGTGGATACGCTCACTGTAGTAGTAATCTGTAGTGACTCTTTACATTTCTACAGGTTGGTTCTTCTTTTTCTCTATCTTTTGTTCAAGTAGCTGATTTTTCGACCCTAGCCTGATGTACCACTAGGAGACGTGCTCAAGCCCATGTTCCTATTATAAAGCTTGCTTAATCCAAACACTAACAGCAAAGAAAGCCGGAAACCTGAATCCTCTTCAAATAACTAGAAGTTCAAAGACATAAAGTTAATAAAACAAACCGTCTTATATTATTCCGAGAATTATCTCCGGAATATTTCTTTCGAATTAGGGCATTCTAGCTTGCGAGAATGTGTTGTTACGATATGGGATTATTGGATCGCGTATGTAACCTTCGTATCTCCAACGGTCCTTATCTCTCTAGGAATTATTCTTTCTAAGGTTTTGTAGCTTTTAACGTCGTTACCTATTACCTTTGAGAGGTTTTATCGGGCGCGCGTATTAATCCGAAACCTGACATTACTTCGCTAATGAAGTTCGCTGCTTCATTCCTCTCATCTCGGCAGGAAGGTTACCAAGGGCAGTAGCCCTCTGCGACAATCCCGGTCGCTCTTCTACCCCCCTGACATGTTACTCTCAGGAACAAATATAATTGGCTTCTGGGAATTTAATGCTATTCGCTGTAGAATGTCTTATATTAATAAATAAATACGGCGTTGTTTATTTTTAAAAGAGTAATTTTCTTATTGTACCCATTAAAGTTTTACTTAAATTATTTATTTTACTATATAGTATTTTAAAGCCATATTCTATAATATATCCAAATCAACTTTGTTGCGTTTTCATTATTGTGTGGGCGCTTGTATATCTTAACTGAATTCTATGACTGTCAGCTATGAATGACATACCGGTAATTACCTAAATTATTTTTGCAAAGCTGATCAACCTATTGCTTTGTGTGACTGGCTTATTTTCGCTGTGAATTAATCAGCCGTGTCATTGTTGAATGCGATGGAAATTATATTGTCTTATCTTGGCAAAGTCCAGAGGTTGATTTCAGTCTGCGTGTGTTGTGGTATAATACTTGTTATTGAGTAATTTGATACATTTTATAACCCTCAACCCGCTCACGTTAACTAAGTGGCTAATTGAATTGTATAATATTAATTTATTATTCGTGATTTACATTGAGCGCTATAAAAAATTTACCGCAAATCTTTCACAGTTTTTATTTATATGTTTTACACAAGGTTTACTAAATAACCTTATTCAGTACAACTTTATTTCGCAGAATTAGTTCTCGAATAATTTATTAGGCGGTCTGTCTGATTACCAAATTTCATAACTACAATATCAGTATACATTATAGTATACATATTAATTGTCAATTTCTCATGTGTAAAGGTTAATCTCTCAGTCTTGTCTATTGTTTTAAAAAAAAGTAGTAAAATAATGTTATATGGAGTAATTGTTGTAATATAAAGTGATGTATACTTTTACATACTTTAAATCGAAATGGAGTGAGTAAATGTTTCATAGTTCAATACGTATTGCGTCATTTTTGTGAACTAGTTGAATACTTTACTTCAATAGAAACCAATTCCAATAATACATTTTTTCATTGGTCTTATTTCAGCCTGGGCTCAACGAGAAAAGATACGTCACTTTGAAGCTCACATAGAGGATAGGCGCGCATTGTCTGAGCCACTGATTTATTTGGCCTCAAGAATCACACAACCAATCGGGAAGTCGGCATTCCAGCTCAGTCGTAAGCAGAAGGCTGGTCTCACACAATCTCAGGATTAATTCAAAGCGACGACCAATGAAATAGTCCCGGGCATTACTAAGTTCTATTTATATTGGGGTCACAATTAATGTAATATTAGTAATAAGGTCACTCACTAATTTTTTATCATATTTTATACATTTTTTAACACAACCTTTTCTCAACATTTTTTGTGCAATTTTTGACAATCTTGTATAATCTTTTAGTATTTTTTTTTCAATATTTTTGTCATCGCGATTGTTTAGTGTTGCATTAATGGATGCGGATAACATCAGTTGGAGTCTACTCCGGCTCAGTGAGGCACCTGCCAGTGCTCTGTCGTTGTGTCCCAAGCCGGGCCAGTGCCCCTTGGCGAATGTGTCTATAGCCACGCCCCCTCCTGTGCTAGCCGATGACCCGGGGGAATTACTACTGCAACTACAGGCCCTCATCCGGGCCTTCTCGAAGAAACCGGGTCGCGAGGACGTTGAGGATAACTTCACCTCGAACATAAAGGTAACGGTTTACGAGGAGGATGTTGATCGCAAGGAGACAGTGGTTATCACGGTAGACGAGGTTTCCCGGAACGGGAACCAGTGTGCCGCGGTTTCTCAACAGTCCGACGGCGTGGAACGACTTCGAGTCCAGAAGAAAAGCGTTCCGGGTTTCGCGCGAAAGAGTGTTGACGCTTACGTGGATCGCTTGTTGGGAGCCTCGCTAGTGTCGGCGAGGCGGGAGATTGCGCGCAAATTGCGGGCGAAACGCGCGGGAAAGGTTGAAGAACAGATCGGGAAGGTAGGTGAACCGCCCGGGAGACACGCCGCGTCTATCGACCAGTTCGCTAGCCAACTGGTCCGCAGCTCGTTCTACAGAGCGTTCACCGCGCTGCACAGCTGCGAGTCGGAGTTGTTGGATCGGACCAACGAGGAGGATTCCGACCTCAATCGGGATGGACCGGGTGCTCACAAGGCGGGCGCCCCCGGGTGTCGTGGCAACCGGGAGGGGTACAGCAGTCGTCTGTCCTCGGATGTTATCAGTTCCGCGTTCCGAGACGAACGATCGATGTCGCCACGCAAGAGGAGCCGGCAGGGTGTCTACATGCAGCTCGCCGAGCAGCTGTCCCGCGCGATCCTGTTCGACGCGTTGCGCACGGTAACTAGGCAACGGGACGCCGCTTCCATGGTAACCAGCGACTCCTTGGTCAGCTATCTTTCCACGATCCTAGAGGATGAAGACGAATCGTTGCTCCACGTTTACGCCGATAATTTGGTCGCTTCGGCGATGGACGCGGCTATCTATGCGACTTCGGCGCGCACGGCGACCCGTTGTCGGCGTTACATGAAGTCCAGCAGCGTAACGAGCGACGGGAGCGCGCGTCGCAGCAGCAGTCTAACCAGCAACGCCTCGGTGAGCGTCGGGAGTTTCAGTTCCGGCACGACGGGGAGTCTGTGGGGTCCGGAACCGTCGGCCTTCCTGCCGGACATCAGCGAGGAGACCGCCACGGAACGGCCGCACAGACGGGTGGACCGGTACGCCGTCGAGTTGGCCAATCAGATCGCCCGGGCCGCCGTCGCTAAGGCGGTCCGTTACTTCGCGGGTCGTGTAACCCCCGTCGTCTTGGCGACCATAGAGGGGTACGCGAGTCGTCTAGCCAGCGATATTGTGCAACGAATCCTCTCTCATCCGCGGAAACCTAGACGCGGTAAGTACAGGAAGGAAAGCCGGTCGTCCGACAAGCAGACAGTGGATCATTCGGTTGCCAGTCCCGAGGATATCACGTCGACAATGGTTGGCAAACACTCTAACGCGGCTGATACCGGGGAAGAGGTGGCTCCGTTACTAGGCGACCGGTCCACGACGCCATCCAACGGCGATCCCAAGAACCGACAATCGTCTTCCCGGCGTCGATCTCTTCCGGGGATTATATTCGAAGCGATTTGCGATATAACCTCGGCGATCATCGATATGATCGTGGGGTTGGGTTTACGGATAGCGGGGTTCTCTTGCGGAAGCTCCAAGAAGAATAAGAAGAGATCGGGAAACGCTGAGGAAGATAGCGTGGAGGCGAAGGAGGAGTTGATACGCGGGACGGAGGAGAGTCCCGTGATTCGATACTCGATGAGGGAGGAGATTAGCTACACCCGAACGCGTCTATCTATGGACGCTTTCGCACGCACCTTCTCTCTAGACGCGACGACAGACGCCCCTAACGCATTGCACGTTGGTCTGCCGCCCTTCCATTCCAACCTGAGCGTCTTTGAGCGTCATCTACTGCTCGTGTGGCTAGCTGGTAGCGTCTGTGGTGTCGGCAGTTTGGTTGTCTGTCCTTCTTCTAGTTATATTGGTGATGTTAGGGATACTGTGAACCGATTGGTTGAGGATATTCACTATGTTAAGGAGTTAGCCAATCGCATTCTTTTTGTTCTTGAGCAGCGCCCTCTGCCATGAGGAAGAGACTTTTGCAGTTACGCCATTAGATTCCAGTGCTTATTATTACCCTTTTTGCGTCGTGTTTTTTTTTTGCTAGGCGACTTTAGTCATTCAATTGCCCCGTAATAATAAACTAGATGAAGAAATATTTATTAGTCATCAGATTTAACATTTTTGCTGCATAATTTTTTTGATTTTATTAACGATTATAGTTCTTTGCGTTTAACTTTAAGATATTATTGATACTCAAAGCTTACAACCTATATTCATCGAAAGCTAAGTGCGAAGCTAATTTTGATTTTTTCACGATCTAACTTTGTAAAGTATTACACAACAAGACTAACGTTACTTACGTTAAAATATTATATTTCTACTTAAAATACAAACTCAGTTTGAATGTTTTATCCCCACCGTTTTATATCTACGTAGCATTAAATAAAACTTCGTCACAACTGCACCGTCTGACCCCTCATTATCACATCTTCCACTACCTAACTTCCAGTTTCATATTAATTTTCTTTCTTTTCTGCTTCACATACTGTATAATTTGTGTGTTCTCAAGTAGCACTTTTCAACGCTAGTGAGAGACGTACATATTTTAAATAAACAACAACTGTCGTTTAATGCTGAAGGTATGCAGTGCGTCTTTCCTACAATTACCTATGTAGGTACGTAGTGTTGTTTCTGTTACTGTATGTGGATTTAAAGTGGTGAATTTGATATTTCTTTATTTTGTAGAGGAATACATATTGGTAAATTCACACCAAGCCGAACAATGACGAGGTGGACTGTAAATTTTAGTGTAAGTACTGTGAGAATGTAACTGTAGTCTGAAATCTTGATTAATTGTAATGACACCCCTATCCCTCGTCACGCGAATTTACTTCTATCACCCAAATTAAATTCACCACCAAAATCAAATCCACATACAGTGCTATGTCAATCAATCAATCTTTAATATTGTAAACACGTAAGAAATGTTGATGGAATTTATATCCTTTTTGCAACTTGCAGTTTCTACAACAACCTACTGCTAGCTAAACAATCTTACACTTGGAATATATTGTTGTCATCCAGGCTTGTGCAATGGAGAAAGAAGTATTACTCAAGTTTGGTAACTTTTCAGCCGTAACGCTGCAAAGTGATACTTTACAGCGTTGCACCCGTTAGCCGTTTTGGAGATTTCATTGGATCGCTGATAAGTCGGCATTTTTTATTTGAAAACGAAACTATTTCATTTTATTTTATGAAATTTACTAATTTTTGATTTTCTTCTCCCAATATTGTTTTGTTGCTTTAACTTTTATTGTGAACTGCTTTACTGTGTTCAATTAGTGTCATTCAGTAATCTTTAATTACTTTATTCTATATGTGTCACCTATTTGTTGCTAGTTAAGTTACCATTTTAATGTAGTTATCCTATACAAATTGATAAGGTCCGAGTCACAAATGAACTTCGATCTTTCACGGTTTACACATAAATAGCTTTCAAGAAAGATAGAACATAGGACTAGAGCATTTGGAAAGTTTACAAGTTTACTGTTTTTGTGAGAAGGCTACAACGTATGTTCTATATTTTAATTTAATGTTATAAGCTCATGTTTGCCCCGGGCCTAAATAGTAACGTCGTTTGTGTTTTGTGATTTATTTATTCCCTCGCTTCTGTCATATTTCCCTTAGTATTGAAATAATCATATTTTGACAATCTAGGCTTTCAAATATTTCCAGAAAATTAATTTCATTATAAACTCGTATTATTATTTAACTGTATGTAGTGCTGTACCATATAACATATATTATTATTGTTTATAATGTGATGAAAATATTTGGGCCAATATAGTTCTGCTTTAATATTAGCCAATGTATTAATTTGTGCAATTGTTCAATTTGCTGTGATTTGTTATATTTCTATAATGTTATCCTGTTAATTAATAATAGCTTTGTGTGTTTATTACCTTATATTTTTTAAACACATTTTGCAGGGCTCGCCCCATTAGTACGAGCATGGGGCAATTTCCAATAGTAATTCTTTACAGCTTGTCAATATAGATCTACCCTACCGCCTTCTTGTAAGGCATATATATAAATCAGACTCTATACAACATTGGAGGTGTTCCATTAGTGTACCCTAGCTTGACACTTGAACGGAACCGCCTCCGCTTTGCAGGACATTGCTTTCGCCGCGAGCACCAGCCAGTACATAATCTTGTGCTTTGGCGGACGCCGCGAGGACCAGCCAGTACATAATCTTGTGCTTTGGCGGACGCCGCGAGGACCAGCCAGTACATAATCTTGTGCTTTGGCGGCCTCATGGAGTGAATAAGATAATGGACATACAATGACTTTCTTGAGATGCATCTTACAGGACACTGGCCTTGAAGATACGGATGATCTAGCAAATGTCATGGGTGATAGGGAGTTGTGGCGGCGCAATTTTGTCGACAAGCCGGTACAGCATTCTTAATATATATGTAATACAATGCAGCTGCAATGCAGCATGCCAATCGTAGTAGTAGTAGGTTGTGATGGGATTTTTGGGCAGCCTATCGCTGCTAGAACTTTTTCAAGTAAAAACTGTTTCGGGATCTATCGAATGAGTATCTATGCAGTATTATACGGGTCACGGACGAATAGCTCCTGTTAAAATATATTAAGTATATTTTCCAACTTTTATTTTTTCCAGGTAGGGCATTAATGTTAATATTCAAAGAAAACTCTTCTGATAAATGAAGAAACGAGTTCACTGTAAAAGCATTAAAATATTGGGACCCGGGAAGGAGTACGTTATTATCCGGGAGAATAAAAAGTACGCATTTTACTGATTTTGTGAAAAATAATAACATAAATCAACAATCCATAAAATATGATTTTCAAAACAATGTAACCGCAACCATCCGTTTTTGAAGTACGTAACCGTAAATGATCGAGGCAGAACTAACTCTTGGGAAAAATGTTGGCACTGCGAACACTACTGCTCCTTTCTCGTCTGGACAGGGGTCGTACCGTGCAGGCCCAGGCATGCAAGACAGCTCTCAGGAATACTAGTACTTATACTCCAATCGCACCATTTGTTATACTGAAAATTAACTCTACTCTCCCAAACGGTCGGAAGGGGGGCCGTTGGAATCAAGATGGCAGTAGGGTCACTTAATCTCATCCCGAGGTATTGATCAAATGACAAAGGTCACCAGAAGCGGGTCCCTTTTAGATAAAAATTTCCGATAAGATCAGGAAATCTGTCAGTTTAACATAAAGTAATACCATGATTGGCCGAAACCAAAAGCAATGTAGCCTGTGAATGGCTGAAGCAAATATTTACCGACACAATTTAATTATCACCTAGATCAAAGGTCGACTTCTTGGTGCTTCCCGTAGGACCCATGTAAATATATTTGCACGTGCAACCGATTTAATAACATCGTTCCCATCACAATTAAACCTCACATCTATCACATGCCGCCAACCGACCCCCACTCTCCCTTAGGCAACTGTGTGGGGGGAGCCACGAAGTCCAGGTGAGCCTTAGCATCGGTACAATTCTGCCGTCAGAAGGTACAGTAGAATACCCTATCTCAAATTTTACGATTTCGATCGATCCTGGGCAAATCAAGGGTTTTCTTTCTCGTGGTGTTGTCCGTTTTACCGTATTTCCAAATTCTCCACCCGTTACAGGTTACAGACTCAATTTCGTGAATAATACCCTATGTATGCGTTTTTGGAACAATGTACCATATTATTATGTGGCAGAATACCCTATCTCAACGTGATAGTGTGTTCTACCATATCACAGTGTGTTAATGTCTTCTGCCATATCACTAATAAAAGCAAACTCGACATATTTCAATAGCACATAGGATGTTCTGACTAGAGAATATAATGATAAGGTGTTTTGCAAACTCTTATATTAATACGTGATTGAATATTAAATAATGTTCTGGAACATTCCTGAGGAGTAATCTAGAGGTACAATGAGTAATGGACCACCGCAATAGCATATTCAAACAGAACGACTAGGAGAATTAACAGGGAGTTGTTAACCGGAAATGGTATGGGCCAGGTTTGCTGGAGGTAGATGGAGTAGATGAACAGGTGTCGGGTGTTGATGGAGTGGGTGGACCTGGACAGGAATGTCAGAGGAAGATGGTGTAAGTGGACAGGGGATGTCAGGTAGATAGAGTGGGTGGACATGGGATGTCAGAGGAAGATGGCGTAAGTTATAGGGGATGTCAGAGTTACCTTAGATGGAGTGGATGGACAGGGGATGTCGAGGGTAGAGGGAGTGGGTGGACAGGGGATGTCGGAGGTAGAGGGAGTGGGTGGACATGGGGTGTCAGAGGAAGATGGCGTAAGTTATAGGGGATGTCAGAGTTACCTTAGATGGAGTGGATGGACAGGAGATGTCAAGGGTAGAGGGAGTGGGTGGACAGGGGATGTCGGAGGTAGATGGAGTGGGTGGACAGGGGGGTTTCGGAGGTAGATGGAGAGGGTGGGCAGGGGGTGTCGGATGTAGATGGTGTGGCTGGACAGGGGATGTCAGAGGAAGATGGTGTAAGTGGACCAGGGATGTTGGGTGTATATGGGCTAAGTGGTCAGGGGATATCAGAGAATATAATTTATTTGCGGTATATATCGGTTTTTTGGATGCTGATCACGATTATAGAACTCAAATATAACATTCGAGAAAATTTATGGTAATTTAAAAGTGCGGGGCCCTGGGGCATGAAAAACAAGTAGTGGAATATGAAAATGAAAAATCACACGAATTAAAATCGATTTTATGACCATGTGTTTTTAGGATGCTGATCACGAATATGACCCTGAATAATATTGTACCTTATTGATTACGGCATTTTTGTGTGACAGGAGATGTCGGATGTAGATGAGCTAAGTGGTCAGGGAATATCAGAGGAAGATGGTGTAAGTTGACAGAGGATGTCGGAGGTAGATGGAGTGGATGGACAGAGGATGTCGGAGGTAGATGGAGTGGGTGGACAGGGGATGTCGGAGGAAGATGGTGTAAGTTGACAGAGGATGTCAGAGTTACCTTAGATGGAGTGGATGGACAGTGAATGTCGAGGGTACAGGGAGTGGGTGGACAGGGGATGTCGGAGGTAGATGGAGAGGGTGGACAGGGGATGTCGGATGTAGATGGTGTGGCTGGGCAGGGGATGTCAGAGGAAGATGGCGTAAGTTATAGGGGATGTCAGAGTTACCTTAGATGGAGTGGATTGGCAGGGGATGTCGAGGGTAGAGGGAGTGGGTGGACAGGGGATGTCGTAGGTAGATGGAGTGGGTGGACAGGGGATGTCAGAGGAAGATGGAGTGGGTGGACAGTGGGGGGGGGGGGGGTGTAGATGAAGTGGGTGGACAGGGGATGTCGGAGGTAGATGGAGTGGGTGGACGGGATGTCGGAGGTAGATGGAGTGGGTGGACAGGGGGTGTCGAGGGTAGAGGGAGTCGGTGGACAGGGGATGTCGGAGGTAGATGGAGTGGGTGGACAGGGGGTGTCAGAGGAAGATGGAGTGGGTGGACAGTGGGGGGGGGGGGGATTTAGATGGTGTGGGTGGACAGGGGATGTCGGAGGTAGATAGAGTGGGAGGACAGGGGATGTCGGAAGTATATGGAGTGGGTGGACAGGGGATGTCGGAGGTATATGGAGTGGGTGGACAGTGGGGGGGGGGGGGGGGGGGGGTGTAGATAGTGTGGGTGGACAGTGGATGTCAGAGGAAGATGGTGTAAGTGGACAGGGGGTGTCGGAGGTAGATAGAGTGGGAGGACAGGGGATGTCGGAAGTATATGGAGTGGGTGGACAGGGGATGTCGGAGGTATATGGAGTGGGTGGACAGTGGGGGGGGGGGGGGGGGGGGTGTAGATAGTGTGGGTGGACAGTGGATGTCAGAGGAAGATGGTGTAAGTGGACAGGGGGTGTCGGAGGTAGATGGAGTGGGAGGACAGGGGATGTCGGAGGTAGACTAAAAAACTTGGGGTGAGCACCTGGAGCTAATGAGAAGGATAAATGAGGACGGAGATATCGACCGCGTTTCGTATTCGCGAAAGCGAAAACTGTTTTTATTTATTCCGGCCAATTATTTCGATTTTTTAAATTATTTTTCACCCGGGTGAAAAACATTTATCACCCGGGTGAAAAACATTTATCACCCGGGTGAAAAACATTTATCCCCGGATGAAAAACATGTGTCATAACGCTGAACACATATAGTTAGTTTCATTATAAATAATATCGATAGCTCATTTTGATCCAGATTCACTTAATATCTCGACCAGCAATGTTAGTAATCAATTAAGGGAAATGATCAGGTTACAGTGGCATGTTATTCTAACCAAAACAATAAACGAAATTCAATAGTTCAATTAAATATTTAAATTGGCCGCAATCAGCCACCGAACGTAAAAAGAGATATCTTAAATGTGGACATGCAGTGTCCAAAAATCACGTCCAAGCAGAACCACCATATCAAGTTGATATATGTAGAACAATACCTCCACTAGAAAAAAAAAATAAAGTGAAAACTGACTGCGGAAATGAAATCCTTGACCAGGAAAACCCCCATAGCGATAATTTTAATTAGCTAATGTGATTCCTTATATTTTTGACGGACAGACTGACAGACAGACGACAGACAGACCGACAGACATTCTGGCCCGGATAGGGTCAAAGAAAAGTGAAAACTGACAGCGGAAATGAAACGACGCGTGAAGACGTGTGTGTCATGGCGCTCTACCCATGGAACAGACGTATGTGCTATCGTACCGAAAAGGGTTAAACACGTTTTAGAACGATTCCATGCGTTTTAAATAGAATCCAGATTTTTTCTAAAAAATGTTCTAGAACAAAAATATTTGTTCTAGAACATAATTTCTTTAAAAACATGAATAGCTAACATCTTCTGGAACATTTTCAATACAAATAGTAATAAGAACTAGCTACTACAAAATATTTATAGAAGGAAGTAGGATGTCGGAACCAGGGTCGAAATTAGTAGCTAAACCCACCTAAAACACTATAGCTACCATAAAATTTAGTAGGCCTATCTTGCTTAACGAGGAGACTTCAATTACGTCCGTTGACCAAATTGCAGCAAATGAAAACTTATAGAACTCTCTCCATATCAAAATATCTAAATATTGTAAAAAAAAACTGGCCTCTTTTTAAGAGGCCACTTCAAGTGACCTGTTAGGCCGTATAAATATAGTTGGCCATGGCTCTATCAAAGACCATGTTAGAGGTATTTACCATGTGTTTGCTTTTCGAGAATACGGCTTTGGGCGAGTTGTTTGCCAGTAGGTAATACCGGTACCGGTGACCGGTACGGTACCCAGCTAGTAACTACCTAGCTGGGTAATACCTACTTTCACTTTCGCTTCAGGTTACTGGGTTACTGTAGGCTACTGAATTAATAATTGTATTGTACCGGTATTAATTTTAATTTACATTTCAGTGCTAGCTAACTTTTTGCAATCAGCTCTTCAATTTGTCAATCACATACTAACATTGACATCTGGACATAGGCATATTGTGTTGTGTTGCTGTATTGCACCTAACCTGCTAACTGCCTAATCAATCAGCTAATCAGCTAATGCTGAATGCAGTAATGAAATGAGCCTGTCTGAATGCTGTGCCCTGGGCCAGTGCCACAGTTCAGCAGTTTTTCCAGAAAAATGTGAGGCCCTCTTAACAGCTTAGCTTAATGTTAAACTTAAAATAACAAATTCAGAAATAGGATTATTGAAACACCTAAATACAGAAATATGGAATCTAGGCCTACATCTTCTGAAGTCGAAATAGAAGGTGATGATGACGTCATAATAATCGATGAATTTTACGATTGTGATGGGGACTTAGTTGCCACGGAAACGGAACAAGACAAGGAAGACTCGATGCTGAAAAAATGGGACAACCTTGTGATGAAATTCGAGAAGAAGCCGAGTGGAAGTTCGCTGTCCCCGATGAGTTTCCGACGTATCCGGAACGACATCCGGACGCTGATAAAGGAGCCGGTCGAGGGGATTTACGTGTCTCCTGATGGCGACGACATAACCAAAGTGAACGCGCTACTGGTGGGCCCCGAAGGGACGCCATACCACGGGGGGTTCTTCCTGTTCAAAGTCCGCTTCACCCCAGAGTACCCTTTCAAACCTCCCGCCGTTACCATAGCGACCACGGACTCAGGCAAGGTTCGATTCAACCCCAATCTGTATGCGTGTGGGAAGGTCTGTCTGAGTATAATAAACACATGGCCCGGGCCCCAATGGAGCGCCGCCCAGAACTTGGGGTCCGTGTTGATATCGATACGTTCGTTAATGAACGATAAACCTTACACCAACGAGCCCGGCTTCTCCAAGGCTTCCACTAAAAAGATAGACTCCTACAATGAGTTCGTACAGCACGAGACTTTAAGAGTGGCCGTCTGCGGGAATGTTGAGAGACTCGAGTCTATACCGGAGGGGCTGCAAGAGCCAATGCGGAGCCACTACAGAGGTTACAGCGAGTTCTACAGGAAGACGGCCAAGGAAAGGATTCGGTTACAAGGGAAGTCCATGGACGACGGATACGGGGCCAGTCACTCGCGTAAGTTCGATTACAAGAGCATTGGGACTCGGCTGAGCGCGCTCGATAGCGAGCTGTCCGGGACCGAGTTGGCGGGGCCGTCCGGCAGTGGCGAGGCGTCCGGTTCTACAGGTAAACCGTCCGGCGTTAAACGCGGACTTCCCGCCCCTCCACCAGCCTCCGGGAAGAAACGGAAGCCCTCGGTCAGTCTCCTGTAGCAACCAGTGGTAACCAAACAGCTGCATTCAATAACCCAATTATTGACATATTTTGTCCGGTTGCCGGGCTGGTGTAACAATTATATAATAATAATAATTAATTATATTTAAAATACCCACTTTGTCTGCATTAGTGTGAACGATTAAATAAAGTGCCCTGTAAACTATCTGGAAATATATTCTGCTTTTTTACATATTTATTCGATATTATGGGAGCCCATCAAAATTTGGAAATTTATTTAATATAATAAAATCCCAGTGCAAAACCATGCAACTTTTAAACGCTCATATCTCAGCTATTTCCCAACCAAATTCAAATGTTTTTACATATTATGAATCCTTGCACGGCCCAGCTTTCTAACAGAACCAACAAATCACTATAAAGTGGAAGAATAACTGCGGTGTAACTGGTGAAATCGCCCGATGTGAAGAATACCAGGATTTCACTTTCGGTTGACTTTTTATTGGAATTTTATATATGAAGATTTTTAATTTTTTTTTAATTTATCTTTATTAAGTGATTTATAGCGCTTATTTCTGTCTTATAACCTGTACATATACTAATTCGTTTATTGTTTTGGTTTGATTCAGCCCTTCTGTATCCTGTGTTTTTGGTGAAAACCTGGTATTCTTCACATGGGGGTAACTGCAAAGTGAAATATAACGGCAGAAAGTCTGGTATTCTTCACATGGGGGTAACTGCAAAGTGAAATATAACGGCAGCAATTCTGGTATTCTTCATATGGGCCGGTAAAATACTAGGTTTAGTTTCTTTGTAAAGTTCCTCTCTAGAGCTGTAAAGTTGACATTACTTTGCCATTAACTGCACAACACAGTAAGGTGTTATGTTGTCCTCTAGCCGAATATAATAATAATAATAAGTGGCTCAAACTCACAAGAAGTGGCCAAAAAAATGCATTTTTTAAAAAGTTTCCCAAAGTATGTAATATTATATATCACCAGAAAGCTCTTTGATGCCCTGAATTCAATGGTGGTAATTTCCCAATAGCCCCGACCTCATGGTAACAAATAATTGAGAAAAACAGATGTCCATTCCTGTAACACTTGTCCCACAATGTAACGCCCGATGTCAGCCAATCAGAGCCCTTGAATGGTGATTTCCGATGCCTGTAACAATTTGTCCCACCATGTAACACCAGTTGTAGTTACACTGAAATGTTAAATTAACCTAGATTTCGTCTCCGAGTGGGAGCTATGCAGCCATTCCTGATCCCTGTAACACCTCCCAATAAAGCTTATTTGAAAATATAATCAATCATAATAAATCTTTATGGTCCTTATTTCTGTTTATTACTTATTATTATATTCTCTTACTGTTTATTACTATGTCTTTCTGTTTATTATTACGTTTATAACTGTTATATATCACTATAGCAGAGCAGTTAGTCAAAAACTGTAAATTGTTCATCAGTTTCATCTCCACAGATCCCCCCATACCTCCCACTCCGTCTCCCACATCGTCCACAGATCCCACCATAACTCCCACTCCGTCTCCCACATCGTCCACAGATCCCACCATACCTCCCACTCCGTCTCCCACATCGTCCACAGATCCCACCATACCTCCCACTTCGTCTCCCACAGATCCCACCATACCTCCCACTCCGTCTCCCACATCGTCCACAGATCCCACCATACCTCCCACTTCGTCTCCCACATCGTCCACAGATCCCCCCATACCTCCCACTCCGTCTCCCACATCGTCCACAGATCCCACCATAACTCCCACTCCGTCTCCCACAGATCCCCCCATACCTCCCACTCCGTCTCCCACAGATCCCCCCATACCTCCCACTCCGTCTCCCACATCGTCCACAGATCCCACCATAACTCCCACTCCGTCTCCCACATCGTCCACAGATCCCCCCATACCTCCCACTCCGTCTCCCACAGATCCCCCCATACCTCCCACTCCGTCTCCCACAGATCCCCCCCATACCTCCCACTCCGTCTCCCACATCGTCCACAGATCCCACCATAACTCCCACTCCGTCTCCCACATCGTCCACAGATCCCACCATAACTCCCACTCCGTCTCCCACATCGTCCACAGATCCCCCCATACCTCCCACTCCGTCTCCCACAGATCCCCCCATACCTCCCACTCCGTCTCCCACAGATCCCCCCATACCTCCCACTCTGTCTCCCACAGATCCCCCCATACCTCCCACTCCGTCTCCCACATCGTCCACAGATCCCACCATAACTCCCACTCCGTCTCCCACATCGTCCACAGATCACACCATACCTCCCACTCCGTCTCCCACAGATCCCCCCATAACTCCCACTCCGTCTTCCACAGATCCCCCCATACCTCCCACTCCGTCTCCCACATCGTCCACAGATCCCACCATACCTCCCACTTCGTCTCCCACATCGTCCACAGATCCCCCCATACCTCCCACTCCGTCTCCCACAGATCCCCCCATACCTCCCACTCCGTCTCCCACAGATCCCCCCATACCTCCCACTCCGTCTCCCACAGATCCCACCATAACTCCCACTCCGTCTCCCACAGATCCCACCATAACTCCCACTCCGTCTCCCACATCGTCCACAGATCCCACCATACCTCCCACTTCGTCTCCCACATCGTCCACAGATCCCCCCATACCTCCCACTCCGTCTCCCACAGATCCCCCCATACCTCCCACTCCGTCTCCCGCAGATCCCCCCATACCTCCCACTCCGTCTCCCACAGATCCCCCCATACCTCCCACTCCGTCTCCCACATCGTCCACAGATCCCACCATAACTCCCACTCCGTCTCCTACACCCTCCACAGATCCCCCCATACCTCCCACTCCGTCTCCCACAGATCCCCCCATACCTCCCACTCCGTCTCCCGCAGATCCCCCCATACCTCCCACTCCGTCTCCCACAGATCCCCCCATACCTCCCACTCCGTCTCCCACATCGTCCACAGATCCCACCATACCTCCCACTCCGTCTCCTACACCCTCCACAGATCCCCCCATACCTCCCACTCCGTCTCCCACAGATCCCCCCATACCTCCCACTCCGTCTCCCACAGATCCCCCCATACCTCCCACTCCGTCTCCCACATCGTCCACAGATCCCACCATAACTCCCACTCCGTCTCCCACATCGTCCACAGATCCCCCCATACCTCCCACTCCGTCTCCCACAGATCCCCCCATACCTCCCACTCCGTCTCCCACAGATCCCCCCATACCTCCCACTCCGTCTCCCACATCGTCCACAGATCCCACCATAACTCCCACTCCGTCTCCCACATCGTCCACAGATCCCCCCATACCTCCCACTCCGTCTCCCACATCGTCCACAGATCCCACCATAACTCCCACTCCGTCTCCCACATCGTCCACAGATCCCCCCATACCTCCCACTCCGTCTCCCACATCGTCCACAGATCCCACCATAACTCCCACTCCGTCTCCCACATCGTCCACAGATCCCACCATACCTCCCACTCCGTCTCCTACACCCTCCACAGATCCCCCCATACCTCCCACTCCGTCTCCCACAGATCCCCCCATACCTCCCACTCCGTCTCCCACAGATCCCCCCATACCTCCCACTCCGTCTCCCACATCGTCCACAGATCCCACCATAACTCCCACTCCGTCTCCCACATCGTCCACAGATCCCCCCATACCTCCCACTCCGTCTCCCACAGATCCCCCCATACCTCCCACTCCGTCTCCCACAGATCCCCCCATACCTCCCACTCCGTCTCCCACATCGTCCACAGATCCCACCATAACTCCCACTCCGTCTCCCACATCGTCCACAGATCCCACCATAACTCCCACTCCGTCTCCCACATCGTCCACAGATCCCCCCATACCTCCCACTCCGTCTCCCACAGATCCCCCCATACCTCCCACTCCGTCTCCCACAGATCCCCCCATACCTCCCACTCTGTCTCCCACAGATCCCCCCATACCTCCCACTCCGTCTCCCACATCGTCCACAGATCCCACCATAACTCCCACTCCGTCTCCCACATCGTCCACAGATCACACCATACCTCCCACTCCGTCTCCCACAGATCCCCCCATAACTCCCACTCCGTCTCCCACATCGTCCACAGATCCCCCCATACCTCCCACTCCGTCTCCCACAGATCCCCCCATACCTCCCACTCCGTCTCCCACAGATCCCCCCATACCTCCCACTCCGTCTCCCACAGATCCCCCCCATACCTCCCACTCCGTCTCCCACATCGTCCACAGATCCCACCATAACTCCCACTTCGTCTCCCACATCGTCCACAGATCCCCCCATACCTCCCACTCCGTCTCCCACAGATCCCCCCATACCTCCCACTCCGTCTCCCACAGATCCCCCCATAACTCCCACTACGTCTCCCACATCGTCCACAGATCCCACCATACCTCCCACTACGTCTCCCACATCGTCCACAGATCCCACCATGACTCCCACTCCGTCTCCCACATCGTCCACAGATCCCACCATACCTCCCACTCCGTCTCCTACACCCTCCACAGATCCCACCATACCTCCCACTCCGTCTCCTACACCCTCCACAGATCCCACCATACCTCCCACTACGTCTCCCACATCGTCCACAGATCCCACCATACCTCCCACTTCGTCTCCCACATCGTCCACAGATCCCACCATACCTCCCACTACGTCTCCCACATCGTCCACAGATCCCACCATACCTCCCACTTCGTCTCCCACATCGTCCACAGATCCCACCATACCTCCCACTCCGTCTCCCACATCGTCCACAGATCCCACCATAACTCCCACTCCATCTCCCACATCGTCCACAGATCCCACCATACCTCCCACTTCGTCTCCCACATCGTCCACAGATCCCACCATACCTCCCACTTCGTCTCCCACATAGTCCACAGATCCCACCATACCTCCCACTCCGTCTCCCACAGATCCCACCATACCTCCCACTACGTCTCCCACATCGTCCACAGATCCCCCCATACCTCCCACTTCGTCTCCTACACCCTCCACAGATCCTCCCATACCTCCCACTCCGTCTCCCACATCGTCCACAGATCCCACCATACCTCCCACTCCGTCTCCCACATCGTCCACAGATCCAACCATAACTCCCACTCCGTCTCCCACATCGTCCACAGATCCCACCATAACTCCCACTCCATCTCCCACATCGTCCACAGATCCCCCCATACCTCCCACTCCGTCTCCCACATCGTCCACAGATCCCCCCATACCTCCCACTCAGTCTCCCACATCGTCCACAGTTCCCACCATACCTCCCACTCCGTCTCCCACATCGTCCACAGATCCCACCATACCTCCCACACCGTCTCCCACATCGTCCACAGATCCCACCATACCTCCCACTACGTCTCCCATATCGTCCACAGATCCCCCCATACCTCCCACTCCGTCTCCCACATCGTCCACAGATCCCACCATAACTCCCACTCCGTCTCCCACATCGTCCACAGATCCCACCATACCTCCCACTCCGTCTCCCACATCGTCCACAGATCCCACTCGGTCCCGACAATTCGGTCCCGGACAATTCGGTCCCAAAACACTAAATAAATGGGACCGAATTGTCCGGGACCGAATTGTCCTAGGACCGAATTGTCCTAGGACCGAAATGTCCGGGACCGAATTGTCCTAGGACCGAATTGTCCTAGGACCGAATTGCCCGGGACCGAATTGTCCGGGACCGAATTGTGCGGGACCGAATTGTCCGGTTCCTGATAGCAACTTTTTAGTGCTTTTTTGAAATTGGTGAATGTTCTAGAACATTAGTAGAGATATTTTTTAATGGTAGCTAGTGTTATTTACTTGCTAGAATTATTTGAAATTAAAAAAATACTGTATTTTTTTTTATTTTTGTTATTGGTAAGTGTTCGAGAACATTATTATATATTATTTATTAAGGTGTAGCTAGTGTTTTTTTTACTAGCTAGCATTTCCTTGAAATTATAAAAACACTTGTGAAAACATTGATATTTCAGAATTAAGCCTTAACTGTTGCTGATTATATTAAATATCAAAATTATTGATGATATTATAACAGTCCCTGAATGAGATTCAGCTATTATCTAGGATAATAATTTAGGCTTGTTAACCAACCAACAACACATACAGTATACATACGCAATATATAAAAAAAATCCGTTTTAAACATTTTAAATACATACTATTACTAGCTAGTAAATAATTCACAAGCTCCATAAAAACACCATAGCTACCATAACTAATAATGTTAACAAAAGAAAAGTAAATTTTTTTTTATTTTCATAAACATAGTACTAGCTAGTAAAAAAAAAACACTAGCTACCATATAATAATATCTATTAAGGTTCTAGCACATTCACCATTATATAGTACAGTAGTACCAATTAAATTTGGTCCAGGACAATTCGATCCCGGACAATTCGGTCCCGGACAATTCGGTCCCGGACAATTCGGTCCCGGACAATTCGGTCCCGGACAGTGCGGTCCCGGATAATTCGGTCCCATTAATATGTATATTTTGGGACCGAATTGTCCTAGTCAGTATCCGGACAATTCGGTCCCGGACAATTCGGTCCCAAAACACAAAATTAATGGGACCGAATTGTCCGGGACCGAATTGTCCTGCTTCCTCCACAGATCCCACCATACCTCCCACTTCGTCTCCCACATCGTCCACAGATCCCACCATACCTCCCACTCCGTCTCCCACATCGTCCACAGATCCCACCATACCTCCCACTCCGTTTCCCACATCGTCCACAGATCCCACCATACCTCCCACTTCGTCTCCCACATCGTCCACAGATCCCACCATACCTCCCACTCCGTCTCCCACATCGTCCACAGATCCCACCATAACTCCCACTCCGTCTCCCACATCGTCCACAGATCCCACCATACCTCCCACTCCGTCTCCCACATCGTCCACAGATCCCACCATAACTCCCACTTCGTCTCCCACATCGTCCACAGATCCCACCATACCTCCCACTCCATCTCCCACATCGTCCACAGATCCCACCATACCTCCCACTTCGTCTCCCACATCGTCCACAGATCCCACCATACCTCCCACTCCGTCTCCCACATCGTCCACAGATCCCACCATAACTCCCACTCCGTCTCCCACATCGTCCACAGATCCCACCATACCTCCCACTCCGTCTCCCACATCGTCCACAGATCCCACCATAACTCCCACTCCGTCTCCCACATCGTCCACAGATCCCACCATACCTCCCACTCCGTCTCCCACATCGTCCACAGATCCCACTTCGTCTCCCACATCGTCCACAGATCCCACCATACCTCCCACTTCGTCTCCCACATCGTCCACAGATCCCACCATACCTCCCACTCCGTCTCCCACATCGTCCACAGATCCCACCATACCTCCCACTTCGTCTCCCACATCGTCCACAGATCCCACCATACCTCCCACTCCGTCTCCCACATCGTCCACAGATCCCACCATACCTCCCACTCCGTCTCCCACATCGTCCACAGATCCCACCATACCTCCCACTCCGTCTCCCACATCGTCCACAGATCCCACCATACCTCCCACTCCGTCTCCCACATCGTCCACAGATCCCACCATAACTCCCACTCCGTCTCCCACATCGTCCACAGATCCCACCATACCTCCCACTTCGTCTCCCACATCGTCCACAGATCCCACCATACCTCCCACTTCGTCTCCCACATCGTCCACAGATCCCACCATACCTCCCACTCCGTCTCCCACATCGTCCACAGATCCCACCATACCTCCCACTTCGTCTCCCACATCGTCCACAGATCCCACCATACCTCCCACTCCGTCTCCCACATCGTCCACAGATCCCACCATACCTCCCACTCCGTCTCCCACATCGTCCACAGATCCCACCATACCTCCCACTTCGTCTCCCACATCGTCCACAGATCCCACCATACCTCCCACTCCGTCTCCCACATCGTCCACAGATCCCACCATACCTCCCACTCCGTCTCCCACATCGTCCACAGATCCCACCATACCTCCCACTCCGTCTCCCACATCGTCCACAGATCCCACCATACCTCCCACTCCGTCTCCCACATCGTCCACAGATCCCACCATACCTCCCACTTCGTCTCCCACATCGTCCACAGATCCCACCATACCTCCCACTCCGTCTCCCACATCGTCCACAGATCCCACCATACCTCCCACTCCGTCTCCCACATCGTCCACAGATCCCACCATACCTCCCACTCCGTCTCCCACATCGTCCACAGATCCCACCATACCTCCCACTCCGTCTCCCACATCGTCCACAGATCCCACCATAACTCCCACTCCGTCTCCCACATCGTCCACAGATCCCACCATACCTCCCACTTCGTCTCCCACATCGTCCACAGATCCCACCATACCTCCCACTTCGTCTCCCACATCGTCCACAGATCCCACCATACCTCCCACTCCGTCTCCCACATCGTCCACAGATCCCACCATACCTCCCACTTCGTCTCCCACATCGTCCACAGATCCCACCATACCTCCCACTCCGTCTCCCACATCGTCCACAGATCCCCCCATACCTCCCACTCCGTCTCCCACATCGTCCACAGATCCCACCATACCTCCCACTCCGTCTCCCACATCGTCCACAGATCCCACCATACCTCCCACTCCGTCTCCCACATCGTCCACAGATCCCACCATACCTCCCACTCCGTCTCCCACATCGTCCACAGATCCCACCATACCTCCCACTCCGTCTCCCACATCGTCCACAGATCCCACCATACCTCCCACTCCGTCTCCCACATCGTCCACAGATCCCACCATACCTCCCACTCCGTCTCCCACATCGTCCACAGATCCCACCATACCTCCCACTCCGTCTCCCACATCGTCCACAGATCCCACCATACCTCCCACTCCGTCTCCCACATCGTCCACAGATCCCACCATAACTCCCACTCCGTCTCCCACATCGTCCACAGATCCCACCATACCTCCCACTTCGTCTCCCACATCGTCCACAGATCCCACCATACCTCCCACTCCGTCTCCCACATCGTCCACAGATCCCCCCATACCTCCCACTCCGTCTCCCACATCGTCCACAGATCCCACCATACCTCCCACTCCGTCTCCCACATCGTCCACAGATCCCACCATACCTCCCACTCCGTCTCCCACATCGTCCACAGATCCCACCATACCTCCCACTCCGTCTCCCACATCGTCCACAGATCCCACCATACCTCCCACTCCGTCTCCCACATCGTCCACAGATCCCACCATACCTCCCACTCCGTCTCCCACATCGTCCACAGATCCCACCATACCTCCCACTCCGTCTCCCACATCGTCCACAGATCCCACCATACCTCCCACTCCGTCTCCCACATCGTCCACAGATCCCACCATACCTCCCACTCCGTCTCCCACATCGTCCACAGATCCCACCATACCTCCCACTCCGTCTCCCACATCGTCCACAGATCCCACCATACCTCCCACTTCGTCTCCCACATCGTCCACAGATCCCACCATACCTCCCACTCCGTCTCCCACATCGTCCACAGATCCCACCATACCTCCCACTCCGTCTCCCACATCGTCCACAGATCCCACCATACCTCCCACTCCGTCTCCCACATCGTCCACAGATCCCACCATACCTCCCACTCCGTCTCCCACATCGTCCACAGATCCCACCATACCTCCCACTCCGTCTCCCACATCGTCCACAGATCCCACCATACCTCCCACTTCGTCTCCCACATCGTCCACAGATCCCCCCATACCTCCCACTCCGTCTCCCACATCGTCCACAGATCCCACCATACCTCCCACTCCGTCTCCCACATCGTCCACAGATCCCACCATACCTCCCACTCCGTCTCCCACATCGTCCACAGATCCCACCATACCTCCCACTTCGTCTCCCACATCGTCCACAGATCCCACCATACCTCCCACTCCGTCTCCCACATCGTCCACAGATCCCACCATACCTCCCACTCCGTCTCCCACATCGTCCACAGATCCCACCATACCTCCCACTCCGTCTCCCACATCGTCCACAGATCCCACCATACCTCCCACTCCGTCTCCCACATCGTCCACAGATCCCACCATACCTCCCACTCCGTCTCCCACATCGTCCACAGATCCCACCATACCTCCCACTCCGTCTCCCACATCGTCCACAGATCCCACCATACCTCCCACTCCGTCTCCCACATCGTCCACAGATCCCACCATACCTCCCACTCCGTCTCCCACATCGTCCACAGATCCCACCATACCTCCCACTCCGTCTCCCACATCGTCCACAGATCCCACCATACCTCCCACTCCGTCTCCCACATCGTCCACAGATCCCACCATACCTCCCACTCCGTCTCCCACATCGTCCACAGATCCCACCATACCTCCCACTTCGTCTCCCACATCGTCCACAGATCCCACCATACCTCCCACTCCGTCTCCCACATCGTCCACAGATCCCACCATACCTCCCACTCCGTCTCCCACATCGTCCACAGATCCCACCATACCTCCCACTCCGTCTCCCACATCGTCCACAGATCCCACCATACCTCCCACTCCGTCTCCCACATCGTCCACAGATCCCACCATACCTCCCACTCCGTCTCCCACATCGTCCACAGATCCCACCATACCTCCCACTTCGTCTCCCACATCGTCCACAGATCCCACCATACCTCCCACTCCGTCTCCCACATCGATCCCACCATACCTCCCACTCCGTCCTCCCACAGATCCCCCATACCTCCCACTCCGTCTCCCACAGATCCCCCCATACCTCCCACTCCGTCTCCCACATCGTCCACAGATCCCACCATACCTCCCACTCCGTCTCCCACATCGTCCACAGATCCCACCATACCTCCCACTCCGTCTCCCACATCGTCCACAGATCCCACCATACCTCCCACTTCGTCTCCCACATCGTCCACAGATCCCACCATACCTCCCACTCCGTCTCCCACATCGTCCACAGATCCCACCATACCTCCCACTCCGTCTCCCACATCGTCCACAGATCCCACCATACCTCCCACTTCGTCTCCCACATCGTCCACAGATCCCACCATACCTCCCACTCCGTCTCCCACAGATCCCCCCATACCTCCCACTCCGTCTCCCACAGATCCCACCATACCTCCCACTCCGTCTCCCACATCGTCCACAGATCCCACCATACCTCCCACTTCGTCTCCCACATCGTCCACAGATCCCACCATACCTCCCACTCCGTCTCCCACATCGTCCACAGATCCCACCATACCTCCCACTCCGTCTCCCACATCGTCCACAGATCCCACCATACCTCCCACTCCGTCTCCCACATCGTCCACAGATCCCACCATACCTCCCACTCCGTCTCCCACATCGTCCACAGATCCCACCATACCTCCCACTCCGTCTCCCACATCGTCCACAGATCCCACCATACCTCCCACTCCGTCTCCCACATCGTCCACAGATCCCACCATACCTCCCACTCCGTCTCCCACATCGTCCACAGATCCCACCATACCTCCCACTCCGTCTCCCACATCGTCCACAGATCCCACCATACCTCCCACTCCGTCTCCCACATCGTCCACAGATCCCACCATACCTCCCACTCCGTCTCCCACATCGTCCACAGATCCCACCATACCTCCCACTTCGTCTCCCACATCGTCCACAGATCCCACCATACCTCCCACTCCGTCTCCCACATCGTCCACAGATCCCACCATACCTCCCACTCCGTCTCCCACATCGTCCACAGATCCCACCATACCTCCCACTCCGTCTCCCACATCGTCCACAGATCCCACCATACCTCCCACTCCGTCTCCCACATCGTCCACAGATCCCACCATACCTCCCACTCCGTCTCCCACATCGTCCACAGATCCCACCATACCTCCCACTCCGTCTCCCACATCGTCCACAGATCCCACCATACCTCCCACTCCGTCTCCCACATCGTCCACAGATCCCACCATACCTCCCACTCCGTCTCCCACATCGTCCACAGATCCCACCATAACTCCCACTCCGTCTCCCACATCGTCCACAGATCCCACCATACCTCCCACTCCGTCTCCCACATCGTCCACAGATCCCCCCATACCTCCCACTTCGTCTCCCACATCGTCCACAGATCCCCCCATACCTCCCACTTCGTCTCCCACATCGTCCACAGATCCCCCCATACCTCCCACTCCGTCTCCCACAGATCCCCCCATACCTCCCACTCCGTCTCCCACAGATCCCCCCATACCTCCCACTCCGTCTCCCACAGATCCCCCCATACCTCCCACTCCGTCTCCCACATCGTCCACAGATCCCACCATAACTCCCACTCCGTCTCCCACATCGTCCACAGATCCCGCCATACCTCCCACTCCGTCTCCCACATCGTCCACAGATCCCACCATACCTCCCACTTCGTCTCCCACATCGTCCACAGATCCCACCATACCTCCCACTACGTCTCCCACATCGTCCACAGATCCCACCATACCTCCCACTCCGTCTCCCACATCGTCCACAGATCCCACCATACCTCCCACTTCGTCTCCCACATCGTCCACAGATCCCACCATACCTCCCACTCCGTCTCCCACAGATCCCCCCATACCTCCCACTCCGTCTCCCACATCGTCCACAGATCCCACCATACCTCCCACTCCGTCTCCCACATCGTCCACAGATCCCACCATAACTCCCACTCCGTCTCCCACATCGTCCACAGATCCCACCATACCTCCCACTCCGTCTCCCACATCGTCCACAGATCCCACCATACCTCCCACTCCGTCTCCCACATCGTCCACAGATCCCACCATACCTCCCACTTCGTCTCCCACATCGTCCACAGATCCCACCATACCTCCCACTCCGTCTCCCACATCGTCCACAGATCCCACCATACCTCCCACTTCGTCTCCCACATCGTCCACAGATCCCACCATACCTCCCACTCCGTCTCCCACATCGTCCACAGATCCCACCATACCTCCCACTCCGTCTCCCACATCGTCCACAGATCCCACCATACCTCCCACTCCGTCTCCCACATCGTCCACAGATCCCACCATAACTCCCACTCCGTCTCCCACATCGTCCACAGATCCCACCATACCTCCCACTCCGTCTCCCACATCGTCCACAGATCCCCCCATACCTCCCACTTCGTCTCCCACATCGTCCACAGATCCCCCCATACCTCCCACTCCGTCTCCCACATCGTCCACAGATCCCCCCATACCTCCCACTCCGTCTCCCACAGATCCCCCCATACCTCCCACTCCGTCTCCCACAGATCCCCCCATACCTCCCACTCCGTCTCCCACAGATCCCCCCATACCTCCCACTCCGTCTCCCACATCGTCCACAGATCCCACCATAACTCCCACTCCGTCTCCCACATCGTCCACAGATCCCACCATACCTCCCACTCCGTCTCCCACATCGTCCACAGATCCCACCATACCTCCCACTTCGTCTCCCACATCGTCCACAGATCCCACCATACCTCCCACTCCGTCTCCCACATCGTCCACAGATCCCACCATACCTCCCACTCCGTCTCCCACATCGTCCACAGATCCCACCATACCTCCCACTTCGTCTCCCACATCGTCCACAGATCCCACCATACCTCCCACTCCGTCTCCCACAGATCCCCCATACCTCCCACTCCGTCTCCCACAGATCCCACCATACCTCCCACTCCGTCTCCCACATCGTCCACAGATCCCACCATACCTCCCACTTCGTCTCCCACATCGTCCACAGATCCCACCATACCTCCCACTCCGTCTCCCACATCGTCCACAGATCCCACCATACCTCCCACTCCGTCTCCCACATCGTCCACAGATCCCCCCATACCTCCCACTCCGTCTCCCACATCGTCCACAGATCCCACCATACCTCCCACTCCGTCTCCCACATCGTCCACAGATCCCACCATACCTCCCACTCCGTCTCCCACATCGTCCACAGATCCCACCATACCTCCCACTTCGTCTCCCACATCGTCCACAGATCCCACCATACCTCCCACTCCGTCTCCCACATCGTCCACAGATCCCACCATACCTCCCACTCCGTCTCCCACATCGTCCACAGATCCCACCATACCTCCCACTCCGTCTCCCACATCGTCCACAGATCCCACCATACCTCCCACTCCGTCTCCCACATCGTCCACAGATCCCACCATACCTCCCACTCCGTCTCCCACATCGTCCACAGATCCCACCATACCTCCCACTCCGTCTCCCACATCGTCCACAGATCCCACCATACCTCCCACTCCGTCTCCCACATCGTCCACAGATCCCACCATACCTCCCACTCCGTCTCCCACATCGTCCACAGATCCCACCATACCTCCCACTCCGTCTCCCACATCGTCCACAGATCCCACCATACCTCCCACTCCGTCTCCCACATCGTCCACAGATCCCACCATACCTCCCACTCCGTCTCCCACATCGTCCACAGATCCCACCATACCTCCCACTCCGTCTCCCACATCGTCCACAGATCCCACCATACCTCCCACTCCGTCTCCCACATCGTCCACAGATCCCACCATACCTCCCACTCCGTCTCCCACATCGTCCACAGATCCCACCATACCTCCCACTCCGTCTCCCACATCGTCCACAGATCCCACCATACCTCCCACTCCGTCTCCCACATCGTCCACAGATCCCACCATACCTCCCACTCCGTCTCCCACATCGTCCACAGATCCCACCATACCTCCCACTCCGTCTCCCACATCGTCCACAGATCCCACCATACCTCCCACTCCGTCTCCCACATCGTCCACAGATCCCACCATACCTCCCACTCCGTCTCCCACATCGTCCACAGATCCCACCATACCTCCCACTCCGTCTCCCACATCGTCCACAGATCCCACCATACCTCCCACTCCGTCTCCCACATCGTCCACAGATCCCACCATACCTCCCACTCCGTCTCCCACATCGTCCACAGATCCCACCATACCTCCCACTCCGTCTCCCACATCGTCCACAGATCCCACCATACCTCCCACTCCGTCTCCCACATCGTCCACAGATCCCACCATACCTCCCACTCCGTCTCCCACATCGTCCACAGATCCCACCATACCTCCCACTCCGTCTCCCACATCGTCCACAGATCCCACCATACCTCCCACTCCGTCTCCCACATCGTCCACAGATCCCACCATACCTCCCACTCCGTCTCCCACATCGTCCACAGATCCCACCATACCTCCCACTCCGTCTCCCACATCGTCCACAGATCCCACCATACCTCCCACTCCGTCTCCCACATCGTCCACAGATCCCACCATACCTCCCACTCCGTCTCCCACATCGTCCACAGATCCCACCATACCTCCCACTCCGTCTCCCACATCGTCCACAGATCCCACCATACCTCCCACTCCGTCTCCCACATCGTCCACAGATCCCACCATACCTCCCACTCCGTCTCCCACATCGTCCACAGATCCCACCATACCTCCCACTTCGTCTCCCACATCGTCCACAGATCCCACCATACCTCCCACTCCGTCTCCCACATCGTCCACAGATCCCACCATACCTCCCACTCCGTCTCCCACATCGTCCACAGATCCCACCATACCTCCCACTCCGTCTCCCACATCGTCCACAGATCCCACCATACCTCCCACTCCGTCTCCCACATCGTCCACAGATCCCACCATACCTCCCACTCCGTCTCCCACATCGTCCACAGATCCCACCATACCTCCCACTCCGTCTCCCACATCGTCCACAGATCCCACCATACCTCCCACTCCGTCTCCCACATCGTCCACAGATCCCACCATACCTCCCACTCCGTCTCCCACATCGTCCACAGATCCCACCATACCTCCCACTCCGTCTCCCACATCGTCCACAGATCCCACCATACCTCCCACTCCGTCTCCCACATCGTCCACAGATCCCACCATACCTCCCACTCCGTCTCCCACATCGTCCACAGATCCCACCATACCTCCCACTCCGTCTCCCACATCGTCCACAGATCCCACCATACCTCCCACTCCGTCTCCCACATCGTCCACAGATCCCACCATACCTCCCACTCCGTCTCCCACATCGTCCACAGATCCCACCATACCTCCCACTCCGTCTCCCACATCGTCCACAGATCCCACCATACCTCCCACTCCGTCTCCCACATCGTCCACAGATCCCACCATACCTCCCACTCCGTCTCCCACATCGTCCACAGATCCCACCATACCTCCCACTCCGTCTCCCACATCGTCCACAGATCCCACCATACCTCCCACTTCGTCTCCCACATCGTCCACAGATCCCACCATACCTCCCACTCCGTCTCCCACATCGTCCACAGATCCCCCCATACCTCCCACTCCGTCTCCCACATCGTCCACAGATCCCACCATACCTCCCACTCCGTCTCCCACATCGTCCACAGATCCCACCATACCTCCCACTCCGTCTCCCACATCGTCCACAGATCCCACCATACCTCCCACTCCGTCTCCCACATCGTCCACAGATCCCACCATACCTCCCACTCCGTCTCCCACATCGTCCACAGATCCCACCATACCTCCCACTCCGTCTCCCACATCGTCCACAGATCCCACCATACCTCCCACTCCGTCTCCCACATCGTCCACAGATCCCACCATACCTCCCACTCCGTCTCCCACATCGTCCACAGATCCCACCATACCTCCCACTCCGTCTCCCACATCGTCCACAGATCCCACCATACCTCCCACTCCGTCTCCCACATCGTCCACAGATCCCACCATACCTCCCACTTCGTCTCCCACATCGTCCACAGATCCCACCATACCTCCCACTCCGTCTCCCACATCGTCCACAGATCCCACCATACCTCCCACTCCGTCTCCCACATCGTCCACAGATCCCACCATACCTCCCACTCCGTCTCCCACATCGTCCACAGATCCCACCATACCTCCCACTCCGTCTCCCACATCGTCCACAGATCCCACCATACCTCCCACTCCGTCTCCCACATCGTCCACAGATCCCACCATACCTCCCACTCCGTCTCCCACATCGTCCACAGATCCCACCATACCTCCCACTTCGTCTCCCACATCGTCCACAGATCCCACCATACCTCCCACTCCGTCTCCCACATCGTCCACAGATCCCACCATACCTCCCACTCCGTCTCCCACATCGTCCACAGATCCCACCATACCTCCCACTCCGTCTCCCACATCGTCCACAGATCCCACCATACCTCCCACTTCGTCTCCCACATCGTCCACAGATCCCACCATACCTCCCACTCCGTCTCCCACATCGTCCACAGATCCCACCATACCTCCCACTCCGTCTCCCACATCGTCCACAGATCCCACCATACCTCCCACTCCGTCTCCCACATCGTCCACAGATCCCACCATACCTCCCACTCCGTCTCCCACATCGTCCACAGATCCCACCATACCTCCCACTCCGTCTCCCACATCGTCCACAGATCCCACCATACCTCCCACTCCGTCTCCCACATCGTCCACAGATCCCACCATACCTCCCACTCCGTCTCCCACATCGTCCACAGATCCCACCATACCTCCCACTTCGTCTCCCACATCGTCCACAGATCCCACCATACCTCCCACTTCGTCTCCCACATCGTCCACAGATCCCACCATACCTCCCACTCCGTCTCCCACATCGTCCACAGATCCCACCATACCTCCCACTCCGTCTCCCACATCGTCCACAGATCCCACCATACCTCCCACTTCGTCTCCCACATCGTCCACAGATCCCACCATACCTCCCACTCCGTCTCCCACATCGTCCACAGATCCCACCATACCTCCCACTTCGTCTCCCACATCGTCCACAGATCCCACCATACCTCCCACTCCGTCTCCCACATCGTCCACAGATCCCACCATACCTCCCACTCCGTCTCCCACATCGTCCACAGATCCCACCATACCTCCCACTCCGTCTCCCACATCGTCCACAGATCCCACCATACCTCCCACTCCGTCTCCCACATCGTCCACAGATCCCACCATACCTCCCACTCCGTCTCCCACATCGTCCACAGATCCCACCATACCTCCCACTTCGTCTCCCACATCGTCCACAGATCCCACCATACCTCCCACTCCGTCTCCCACAGATCCCCCCATACCTCCCACTCCGTCTCCCACAGATCCCACCATACCTCCCACTCCGTCTCCCACATCGTCCACAGATCCCACCATACCTCCCACTTCGTCTCCCACATCGTCCACAGATCCCACCATACCTCCCACTCCGTCTCCCACATCGTCCACAGATCCCACCATACCTCCCACTCCGTCTCCCACATCGTCCACAGATCCCACCATACCTCCCACTCCGTCTCCCACATCGTCCACAGATCCCACCATACCTCCCACTCCGTCTCCCACATCGTCCACAGATCCCACCATACCTCCCACTCCGTCTCCCACATCGTCCACAGATCCCACCATACCTCCCACTCCGTCTCCCACATCGTCCACAGATCCCACCATACCTCCCACTCCGTCTCCCACATCGTCCACAGATCCCACCATACCTCCCACTCCGTCTCCCACATCGTCCACAGATCCCACCATACCTCCCACTCCGTCTCCCACATCGTCCACAGATCCCACCATACCTCCCACTCCGTCTCCCACATCGTCCACAGATCCCACCATACCTCCCACTCCGTCTCCCACATCGTCCACAGATCCCACCATACCTCCCACTCCGTCTCCCACATCGTCCACAGATCCCACCATACCTCCCACTCCGTCTCCCACATCGTCCACAGATCCCACCATACCTCCCACTCCGTCTCCCACATCGTCCACAGATCCCACCATACCTCCCACTCCGTCTCCCACATCGTCCACAGATCCCACCATACCTCCCACTCCGTCTCCCACATCGTCCACAGATCCCACCATACCTCCCACTCCGTCTCCCACATCGTCCACAGATCCCACCATACCTCCCACTCCGTCTCCCACATCGTCCACAGATCCCACCATACCTCCCACTCCGTCTCCCACATCGTCCACAGATCCCACCATACCTCCCACTCCGTCTCCCACATCGTCCACAGATCCCACCATACCTCCCACTCGTCTCCCACATCGTCCACAGATCCCACCATACCTCCCACTCCGTCTCCCACATCGTCCACAGATCCCACCATACCTCCCACTTCGTCTCCCACATCGTCCACAGATCCCACCATACCTCCCACTCCGTCTCCCACAGACCCCCCATACCTCCCACTCCGTCTCCCACAGATCCCACCATACCTCCCACTCCGTCTCCCACATCGTCCACAGATCCCACCATACCTCCCACTTCGTCTCCCACATCGTCCACAGATCCCACCATACCTCCCACTCCGTCTCCCACATCGTCCACAGATCCCACCATACCTCCCACTCCGTCTCCCACATCGTCCACAGATCCCCCATACCTCCCACTCCGTCTCCCACATCGTCCACAGATCCCACCATACCTCCCACTCCGTCTCCCACATCGTCCACAGATCCCACCATACCTCCCACTCCGTCTCCCACATCGTCCACAGATCCCACCATACCTCCCACTCCGTCTCCCACATCGTCCACAGATCCCACCATACCTCCCACTCCGTCTCCCACATCGTCCACAGATCCCACCATACCTCCCACTTCGTCTCCCACATCGTCCACAGATCCCACCATACCTCCCACTACGTCTCCCACATCGTCCACAGATCCCACCATACCTCCCACTCCGTCTCCCACATCGTCCACAGATCCCACCATACCTCCCACTTCGTCTCCCACATCGTCCACAGATCCCCCCATACCTCCCACTCCGTCTCCCACATCGTCCACAGATCCCACCATACCTCCCACTCCGTCTCCCACATCGTCCACAGATCCCACCATACCTCCCACTCCGTCTCCCACATCGTCCACAGATCCCACCATACCTCCCACTTCGTCTCCCACATCGTCCACAGATCCCACCATACCTCCCACTCCGTCTCCCACATCGTCCACAGATCCCACCATACCTCCCACTTCGTCTCCCACATCGTCCACAGATCCCACCATACCTCCCACTCCGTCTCCCACATCGTCCACAGATCCCACCATACCTCCCACTCCGTCTCCCACATCGTCCACAGATCCCACCATACCTCCCACTCCGTCTCCCACATCGTCCACAGATCCCACCATACCTCCCACTCCGTCTCCCACATCGTCCACAGATCCCACCATACCTCCCACTCCGTCTCCCACATCGTCCACAGATCCCACCATACCTCCCACTCCGTCTCCCACATCGTCCACAGATCCCACCATACCTCCCACTTCGTCTCCCACATCGTCCACAGATCCCCCCATACCTCCCACTCCGTCTCCCACATCGTCCACAGATCCCACCATACCTCCCACTCCGTCTCCCACATCGTCCACAGATCCCACCATACCTCCCACTTCGTCTCCCACATCGTCCACAGATCCCCCCATACCTCCCACTTCGTCTCCCACATCGTCCACAGATCCCACCATACCTCCCACTCCGTCTCCCACATCGTCCACAGATCCCACCATACCTCCCACTCCGTCTCCCACATCGTCCACAGATCCCACCATACCTCCCACTCCGTCTCCCACATCGTCCACAGATCCCACCATACCTCCCACTCCGTCTCCCACATCGTCCACAGATCCCCCCATACCTCCCACTTCGTCTCCCACATCGTCCACAGATCCCACCATACCTCCCACTCCGTCTCCCACATCGTCCACAGATCCCACCATACCTCCCACTCCGTCTCCCACATCGTCCACAGATCCCCCCATACCTCCCACTCCGTCTCCCACATCGTCCACAGATCCCACCATACCTCCCACTTCGTCTCCCACATCGTCCACAGATCCCACCATACCTCCCACTCCGTCTCCCACATCGTCCACAGATCCCACCATACCTCCCACTTCGTCTCCCACATCGTCCACAGATCCCACCATACCTCCCACTCCGTCTCCCACAGATCCCCCCATACCTCCCACTCCGTCTCCCACAGATCCCACCATACCTCCCACTCCGTCTCCCACATCGTCCACAGATCCCACCATACCTCCCACTTCGTCTCCCACATCGTCCACAGATCCCACCATACCTCCCACTCCGTCTCCCACATCGTCCACAGATCCCACCATACCTCCCACTCCGTCTCCCACATCGTCCACAGATCCCACCATACCTCCCACTCCGTCTCCCACATCGTCCACAGATCCCACCATACCTCCCACTCCGTCTCCCACATCGTCCACAGATCCCCCCATACCTCCCACTCCGTCTCCCACATCGTCCACAGATCCCACCATACCTCCCACTCCGTCTCCCACATCGTCCACAGATCCCACCATACCTCCCACTCCGTCTCCCACATCGTCCACAGATCCCACCATACCTCCCACTCCGTCTCCCACATCGTCCACAGATCCCACCATACCTCCCACTCCGTCTCCCACATCGTCCACAGATCCCACCATACCTCCCACTCCGTCTCCCACATCGTCCACAGATCCCACCATACCTCCCACTCCGTCTCCCACATCGTCCACAGATCCCACCATACCTCCCACTCCGTCTCCCACATCGTCCACAGATCCCACCATACCTCCCACTCCGTCTCCCACATCGTCCACAGATCCCACCATACCTCCCACTCCGTCTCCCACATCGTCCACAGATCCCACCATACCTCCCACTCCGTCTCCCACATCGTCCACAGATCCCACCATACCTCCCACTCCGTCTCCCACATCGTCCACAGATCCCACCATACCTCCCACTCCGTCTCCCACATCGTCCACAGATCCCACCATACCTCCCACTCCGTCTCCCACATCGTCCACAGATCCCACCATACCTCCCACTTCGTCTCCCACATCGTCCACAGATCCCACCATACCTCCCACTCCGTCTCCCACATCGTCCACAGATCCCACCATACCTCCCACTTCGTCTCCCACATCGTCCACAGATCCCACCATACCTCCCACTCCGTCTCCCACATCGTCCACAGATCCCACCATACCTCCCACTTCGTCTCCCACATCGTCCACAGATCCCACCATACCTCCCACTCCGTCTCCCACATCGTCCACAGATCCCACCATACCTCCCACTCCGTCTCCCACATCGTCCACAGATCCCACCATACCTCCCACTCCGTCTCCCACATCGTCCACAGATCCCACCATACCTCCCACTCCGTCTCCCACATCGTCCACAGATCCCACCATACCTCCCACTCCGTCTCCCACATCGTCCACAGATCCCCCCATACCTCCCACTCCGTCTCCCACATCGTCCACAGATCCCACCATACCTCCCACTCCGTCTCCCACATCGTCCACAGATCCCACCATACCTCCCACTTCGTCTCCCACATCGTCCACAGATCCCCCCATACCTCCCACTCCGTCTCCCACATCGTCCACAGATCCCACCATACCTCCCACTCCGTCTCCCACATCGTCCACAGATCCCACCATACCTCCCACTCCGTCTCCCACATCGTCCACAGATCCCACCATACCTCCCACTCCGTCTCCCACATCGTCCACAGATCCCACCATACCTCCCACTCCGTCTCCCACATCGTCCACAGATCCCCCCATACCTCCCACTCCGTCTCCCACATCGTCCACAGATCCCACCATACCTCCCACTCCGTCTCCCACATCGTCCACAGATCCCACCATACCTCCCACTCCGTCTCCCACATCGTCCACAGATCCCCCCATACCTCCCACTCCGTCTCCCACATCGTCCACAGATCCCACCATACCTCCCACTTCGTCTCCCACATCGTCCACAGATCCCACCATACCTCCCACTCCGTCTCCCACATCGTCCACAGATCCCACCATACCTCCCACTTCGTCTCCCACATCGTCCACAGATCCCACCATACCTCCCACTCCGTCTCCCACAGATCCCCCCATACCTCCCACTCCGTCTCCCACAGATCCCACCATACCTCCCACTCCATCTCCCACATCGTCCACAGATCCCACCATACCTCCCACTTCGTCTCCCACATCGTCCACAGATCCCACCATACCTCCCACTCCGTCTCCCACATCGTCCACAGATCCCACCATACCTCCCACTCCGTCTCCCACATCGTCCACAGATCCCCCATACCTCCCACTCCGTCTCCCACATCGTCCACAGATCCCACCATACCTCCCACTCCGTCTCCCACATCGTCCACAGATCCCCCCATACCTCCCACTCCGTCTCCCATATCGTCCACAGATCCCACCATACCTCCCACTACGTCTCCCACATCGTCCACAGATCCCACCATACCTCCCACTCCGTCTCCCACATCGTCCACAGATCCCACCATACCTCCCACTTCGTCTCCCACATCGTCCACAGATCCCACCATACCTCCCACTACGTCTCCCACATCGTCCACAGATCCCACCATACCTCCCACTCCGTCTCCCACATCGTCCACAGATCCCACCATACCTCCCACTTCGTCTCCCACATCGTCCACAGATCCCCCCATACCTCCCACTCCGTCTCCCACATCGTCCACAGATCCCACCATACCTCCCACTCCGTCTCCCACATCGTCCACAGATCCCACCATACCTCCCACTCCGTCTCCCACATCGTCCACAGATCCCACCATACCTCCCACTTCGTCTCCCACATCGTCCACAGATCCCACCATACCTCCCACTCCGTCTCCCACATCGTCCACAGATCCCACCATACCTCCCACTCGTCTCCCACATCGTCCACAGATCCCACCATACCTCCCACTCCGTCTCCCACATCGTCCACAGATCCCACCATACCTCCCACTTCGTCTCCCACATCGTCCACAGATCCCACCATACCTCCCACTCCGTCTCCCACATCGTCCACAGATCCCACCATACCTCCCACTCCGTCTCCCACATCGTCCACAGATCCCACCATACCTCCCACTCCGTCTCCCACATCGTCCACAGATCCCACCATAACTCCCACTCCGTCTCCCACATCGTCCACAGATCCCACCATACCTCCCACTTCGTCTCCCACATCGTCCACAGATCCCACCATACCTCCCACTCCGTCTCCCACATCGTCCACAGATCCCACCATACCTCCCACTCCGTCTCCCACATCGTCCACAGATCCCACCATACCTCCCACTTCGTCTCCCACATCGTCCACAGATCCCCCCATACCTCCCACTTCGTCTCCCACATCGTCCACAGATCCCACCATACCTCCCACTCCGTCTCCCACATCGTCCACAGATCCCACCATAACTCCCACTCCGTCTCCCACATCGTCCACAGATCCCACCATACCTCCCACTTCGTCTCCCACATCGTCCACAGATCCCACCATACCTCCCACTCCGTCTCCCACATCGTCCACAGATCCCCCATACCTCCCACTTCGTCTCCCACATCGTCCACAGATCCCACCATACCTCCCACTCCGTCTCCCACATCGTCCACAGATCCCACCATACCTCCCACTCCGTCTCCCACATCGTCCACAGATCCCCCATACCTCCCACTCCGTCTCCCACATCGTCCACAGATCCCACCATACCTCCCACTCCGTCTCCCACATCGTCCACAGATCCCACCATACCTCCCACTCCGTCTCCCACATCGTCCACAGATCCCACCATAACTCCCACTCCGTCTCCCACATCGTCCACAGATCCCACCATACCTCCCACTTCGTCTCCCACATCGTCCACAGATCCCACCATACCTCCCACTCCGTCTCCCACATCGTCCACAGATCCCACCATACCTCCCACTCCGTCTCCCACATCGTCCACAGATCCCACCATACCTCCCACTCCGTCTCCCACATCGTCCACAGATCCCACCATACCTCCCACTCCGTCTCCCACATCGTCCACAGATCCCCCCATACCTCCCACTCCGTCTCCCACATCGTCCACAGATCCCACCATACCTCCCACTTCGTCTCCCACATCGTCCACAGATCCCACCATACCTCCCACTCCGTCTCCCACATCGTCCACAGATCCCACCATACCTCCCACTTCGTCTCCCACATCGTCCACAGATCCCACCATACCTCCCACTCCGTCTCCCACAGATCCCCCCATACCTCCCACTCCGTCTCCCACAGATCCCACCATACCTCCCACTCCATCTCCCACATCGTCCACAGATCCCACCATACCTCCCACTTCGTCTCCCACATCGTCCACAGATCCCACCATACCTCCCACTCCGTCTCCCACATCGTCCACAGATCCCACCATACCTCCCACTCCGTCTCCCACATCGTCCACAGATCCCCCATACCTCCCACTCCGTCTCCCACATCGTCCACAGATCCCACCATACCTCCCACTCCGTCTCCCACATCGTCCACAGATCCCCCCATACCTCCCACTCCGTCTCCCATATCGTCCACAGATCCCACCATACCTCCCACTACGTCTCCCACATCGTCCACAGATCCCACCATACCTCCCACTCCGTCTCCCACATCGTCCACAGATCCCACCATACCTCCCACTTCGTCTCCCACATCGTCCACAGATCCCACCATACCTCCCACTACGTCTCCCACATCGTCCACAGATCCCACCATACCTCCCACTCCGTCTCCCACATCGTCCACAGATCCCACCATACCTCCCACTTCGTCTCCCACATCGTCCACAGATCCCCCCATACCTCCCACTCCGTCTCCCACATCGTCCACAGATCCCACCATACCTCCCACTCCGTCTCCCACATCGTCCACAGATCCCACCATAACTCCCACTCCGTCTCCCACATCGTCCACAGATCCCACCATACCTCCCACTTCGTCTCCCACATCGTCCACAGATCCCACCATACCTCCCACTCCGTCTCCCACATCGTCCACAGATCCCACCATACCTCCCACTTCGTCTCCCACATCGTCCACAGATCCCACCATACCTCCCACTCCGTCTCCCACATCGTCCACAGATCCCACCATACCTCCCACTTCGTCTCCCACATCGTCCACAGATCCCACCATACCTCCCACTCCGTCTCCCACATCGTCCACAGATCCCACCATACCTCCCACTCCGTCTCCCACATCGTCCACAGATCCCACCATACCTCCCACTCCGTCTCCCATATCGTCCACAGATCCCACCATAACTCCCACTCCGTCTCCCACATCGTCCACAGATCCCACCATACCTCCCACTTCGTCTCCCACATCGTCCACAGATCCCACCATACCTCCCACTCCGTCTCCCACATCGTCCACAGATCCCACCATACCTCCCACTCCGTCTCCCACATCGTCCACAGATCCCACCATACCTCCCACTTCGTCTCCCACATCGTCCACAGATCCCCCCATACCTCCCACTTCGTCTCCCACATCGTCCACAGATCCCACCATACCTCCCACTCCGTCTCCCACATCGTCCACAGATCCCACCATAACTCCCACTCCGTCTCCCACATCGTCCACAGATCCCACCATACCTCCCACTTCGTCTCCCACATCGTCCACAGATCCCACCATACCTCCCACTCCGTCTCCCACATCGTCCACAGATCCCCCATACCTCCCACTTCGTCTCCCACATCGTCCACAGATCCCACCATACCTCCCACTCCGTCTCCCACATCGTCCACAGATCCCACCATACCTCCCACTCCGTCTCCCACATCGTCCACAGATCCCCCATACCTCCCACTCCGTCTCCCACATCGTCCACAGATCCCACCATACCTCCCACTACGTCTCCCACATCGTCCACCGATCCCACCATACCTCCCACTCCGTCTCCCACATCGTCCACAGATCCCACCATACCTCCCACTCCGTCTCCCACATCGTCCACAGATCCCACCATATCTCCCACTCCGTCTCCCACATCGTCCACAGATCCCACCATACCTCCTACTCCATCTCCCACACCCTCCGCAGATCCGCCTGTACTTCCGTCACCGTCTCCCACACCCTCCACAGACCTTCCTGTACTTCATCCACGGATCCCTCCTGTACTTCCCACTCCGTCTCCCACACCCTCCAAACCACAGATTCCCCCATACCTCCCACTCCGACTCCCACACCCTCCACAGATCCCCCCCATACCTCCCACTCCGTCTCCCACACCCTCCACAGACCTTCCTGTACTTCATCCACGAATCCCTCCTGTACTTCCCACTCCGTCTCCCACACCCTCCGAACCACAGATCCCCCCATACCTCCCACTCCGACTCCCACACCCTCCACAGATCCCCCCCATACCTCCCACTCCGTCTCCCACACCCTCCACAGATCCCCCCATACCTCCCACTCCGTCTCCCACACCCTCCGCAGATCCGCCTGTACTTCCGTCACTGTCTCCCACACCCTCCACAGACCTTCCTGTACTTCATCCACGGATCCCTCCTGTACTTCCCACTCCGTCTCCCACACCCTCCAAACCACAGATTCCCCCATACCTCCCACTCCGACTCCCACACCCTCCACAGATCCCCCCCATACCTCCCACTCCGTCTCCCACACCCTCCACAGACCTTCCTGTACTTCATCCACGGATCCCTCCTGTACTTCCCACTCCGTCTCCCACACCCTCCGAACCACAGATCCCCCCATACCTCCCACTCCGACTCCCACACCCTCCACAGATCCCCCCCATACCTCCCACTCCGTCTCCCACACCCTCCACAGATCCTCTTCTACTTCCCACTCCGTCTCCAAACCCTTCACAGATCCTGCTGAGCTTCCCACTCCGTTTCCCACATCCTCCACAGATCCTCCTGTATTTCCCACTCCGTCTCCCACACCCTCCACAGATCCTCTTGTACTTCCCACTCCGTCTCCCACACCTCCACAGATCCTCCTGTACTTCCCACTCCGTCTCCCACTCCCACACCCTCCACACCACAGATCCCACCATAACTCCCACTCCGTCTCCCACATCGTCCACAGATCCCACCATACCTCCCACTCCGTCTCCCACATCGTCCACAGATCCCACCATACCTCCCACTCCGTCTCCCACATCGTCCACAGATCCCACCATACCTCCCACTTCGTCTCCCACATCGTCCACAGATCCCACCATACCTCCCACTCCGTCTCCCACATCGTCCACAGATCCCACCATACCTCCCACTTCGTCTCCCACATCGTCCACAGATCCCACCATACCTCCCACTCCGTCTCCCACATCGTCCACAGATCCCACCATACCTCCCACTCCGTCTCCCACATCGTCCACAGATCCCACCATACCTCCCACTCCGTCTCCCATATCGTCCACAGATCCCACCATAACTCCCACTCCGTCTCCCACATCGTCCACAGATCCCACCATACCTCCCACTTCGTCTCCCACATCGTCCACAGATCCCACCATACCTCCCACTCCGTCTCCCACATCGTCCACAGATCCCACCATACCTCCCACTCCGTCTCCCACATCGTCCACAGATCCCACCATACCTCCCACTTCGTCTCCCACATCGTCCACAGATCCCCCCATACCTCCCACTTCGTCTCCCACATCGTCCACAGATCCCACCATACCTCCCACTCCGTCTCCCACATCGTCCACAGATCCCACCATAACTCCCACTCCGTCTCCCACATCGTCCACAGATCCCACCATACCTCCCACTTCGTCTCCCACATCGTCCACAGATCCCACCATACCTCCCACTCCGTCTCCCACATCGTCCACAGATACCCCCATACCTCCCACTTCGTCTCCCACATCGTCCACAGATCCCACCATACCTCCCACTCCGTCTCCCACATCGTCCACAGATCCCACCATACCTCCCACTCCGTCTCCCACATCGTCCACAGATCCCCCATACCTCCCACTCCGTCTCCCACATCGTCCACAGATCCCACTATACCTCCCACTACGTCTCCCACATCGTCCACCGATCCCACCATACCTCCCACTCCGTCTCCCACATCGTCCACAGATCCCACCATACCTCCCACTTCGTCTCCCACATCGTCCACAGATCCCCCCATACCTCCCACTCCGTCTCCCACATCGTCCACAGATCCCACCATATCTCCCACTCCGTCTCCCACATCGTCCACAGATCCCACCATACCTCCTACTCCATCTCCCACACCCTCCGCAGATCCGCCTGTACTTCCGTCACCATCTCCCACACCCTCCACAGACCTTCCTGTACTTCATCCACGGATCCCTCCTGTACTTCCCACTCCGTCTCCCACACCCTCCAAACCACAGATTCCCCCATACCTCCCACTCCGACTCCCACACCCTCCACAGATCCCCCCCATACCTCCCACTCCGTCTCCCACACCCTCCACAGACCTTCCTGTACTTCATCCACGAATCCCTCCTGTACTTCCCACTCCGTCTCCCACACCCTCCGAACCACAGATCCCCCCATACATCCCACTCCGACTCCCACACCCTCCACAGATCCCCCCCATACCTCCCACTCCGTCTCCCACACCCTCCACAGATCCCCCCATACCTCCCACTCCGTCTCCCACACCCTCCGCAGATCCGCCTGTACTTCCGTCACCGTCTCCCACACCCTCCACAGACCTTCCTGTACTTCATCCACGGATCCCTCCTGTACTTCCCACTCCGTCTCCCACACCCTCCAAACCACAGATTCCCCCATACCTCCCACTCCGACTCCCACACCCTCCACAGATCCCCCCCATACCTCCCACTCCGTCTCCCACACCCTCCACAGACCTTCCTGTACTTCATCCACGGATCCCTCCTGTACTTCCCACTCCGTCTCCCACACCCTCCGAACCACAGATCCCCCCATACCTCCCACTCCGACTCCCACACCCTCCACAGATCCCCCCCATACCTCCCACTCCGTCTCCCACACCCTCCACAGATCCTCTTCTACTTCCCACTCCGTCTCCAAACCCTTCACAGATCCTGCTGAGCTTCCCACTCCGTCTCCCACACCCTCCACAGATCCTCTTCTACTTCCCACTCCGTCTCCAAACCCTTCACAGATCCTGCTGAGCTTCCCACTCCGTTTCCCACATCCTCCACAGATCCTCCTGTATTTCCCACTCCGTCTCCCACACCCTCCACAGATCCTCTTGTACTTCCCACTCCGTCTCCCACACCTCCACAGATCCTCCTGTACTTCCCACTCCGTCTCCCACTCCCACACCCTCCACACCACAGATCCCACCATAACTCCCACTCCGTCTCCCACATCGTCCAAAGATCCCACCATACCTCCCACTCCGTCTCCCACATCGTCCACAGATCCCACCATACCTCCCACTCCGTCTCCCACATCGTCCACAGATCCCACCATACCTCCCACTTCGTCTCCCACATCGTCCACAGATCCCACCATACCTCCCACTCCGTCTCCCACATCGTCCACAGATCCCACCATACCTCCCACTTCGTCTCCCACATCGTCCACAGATCCCACCATACCTCCCACTCCGTCTCCCACATCGTCCACAGATCCCACCATACCTCCCACTCCGTCTCCCACATCGTCCACAGATCCCACCATACCTCCCACTCCGTCTCCCATATCGTCCACAGATCCCACCATAACTCCCACTCCGTCTCCCACATCGTCCACAGATCCCACCATACCTCCCACTTCGTCTCCCACATCGTCCACAGATCCCACCATACCTCCCACTCCGTCTCCCACATCGTCCACAGATCCCACCATACCTCCCACTCCGTCTCCCACATCGTCCACAGATCCCACCATACCTCCCACTTCGTCTCCCACATCGTCCACAGATCCCCCCATACCTCCCACTTCGTCTCCCACATCGTCCACAGATCCCACCATACCTCCCACTCCGTCTCCCACATCGTCCACAGATCCCACCATAACTCCCACTCCGTCTCCCACATCGTCCACAGATCCCACCATACCTCCCACTTCGTCTCCCACATCGTCCACAGATCCCACCATACCTCCCACTCCGTCTCCCACATCGTCCACAGATACCCCCATACCTCCCACTTCGTCTCCCACATCGTCCACAGATCCCACCATACCTCCCACTCCGTCTCCCACATCGTCCACAGATCCCACCATACCTCCCACTCCGTCTCCCACATCGTCCACAGATCCCCCATACCTCCCACTCCGTCTCCCACATCGTCCACAGATCCCACCATACCTCCCACTACGTCTCCCACATCGTCCACCGATCCCACCATACCTCCCACTCCGTCTCCCACATCGTCCACAGATCCCACCATACCTCCCACTTCGTCTCCCACATCGTCCACAGATCCCCCCATACCTCCCACTCCGTCTCCCACATCGTCCACAGATCCCACCATATCTCCCACTCCGTCTCCCACATCGTCCACAGATCCCACCATACCTCCTACTCCATCTCCCACACCCTCCGCAGATCCGCCTGTACTTCCGTCACCATCTCCCACACCCTCCACAGACCTTCCTGTACTTCATCCACGGATCCCTCCTGTACTTCCCACTCCGTCTCCCACACCCTCCAAACCACAGATTCCCCCATACCTCCCACTCCGACTCCCACACCCTCCACAGATCCCCCCCATACCTCCCACTCCGTCTCCCACACCCTCCACAGACCTTCCTGTACTTCATCCACGAATCCCTCCTGTACTTCCCACTCCGTCTCCCACACCCTCCGAACCACAGATCCCCCCATACATCCCACTCCGACTCCCACACCCTCCACAGATCCCCCCCATACCTCCCACTCCGTCTCCCACACCCTCCACAGATCCCCCCATACCTCCCACTCCGTCTCCCACACCCTCCGCAGATCCGCCTGTACTTCCGTCACCGTCTCCCACACCCTCCACAGACCTTCCTGTACTTCATCCACGGATCCCTCCTGTACTTCCCACTCCGTCTCCCACACCCTCCAAACCACAGATTCCCCCATACCTCCCACTCCGACTCCCACACCCTCCACAGATCCCCCCCATACCTCCCACTCCGTCTCCCACACCCTCCACAGACCTTCCTGTACTTCATCCACGGATCCCTCCTGTACTTCCCACTCCGTCTCCCACACCCTCCGAACCACAGATCCCCCCATACCTCCCACTCCGACTCCCACACCCTCCACAGATCCCCCCCATACCTCCCACTCCGTCTCCCACACCCTCCACAGATCCTCTTCTACTTCCCACTCCGTCTCCAAACCCTTCACAGATCCTGCTGAGCTTCCCACTCCGTTTCCCACATCCTCCACAGATCCTCCTGTATTTCCCACTCCGTCTCCCACACCCTCCACAGATCCTCTTGTACTTCCCACTCCGTCTCCCACACCTCCACAGATCCTCCTGTACTTCCCACTCCGTCTCCCACTCCCACACCCTCCACACCACAGATCCCACCATAACTCCCACTCCGTCTCCCACATCGTCCACAGATCCCACCATACCTCCCACTCCGTCTCCCACAGATCCCCCCATACCTCCCACTCCGTCTCCCACAGATCCCACCATACCTCCCACTCCATCTCCCACATCGTCCACAGATCCCACCATACCTCCCACTTCGTCTCCCACATCGTCCACAGATCCCACCATACCTCCCACTCCGTCTCCCACATCGTCCACAGATCCCACCATACCTCCCACTCCGTCTCCCACATCGTCCACAGATCCCCCCATACCTCCCACTCCGTCTCCCACATCGTCCACAGATCCCACCATACCTCCCACTCCGTCTCCCACATCGTCCACAGATCCCCCCATACCTCCCACTCCGTCTCCCACATCGTCCACAGATCCCACCATACCTCCCACTTCGTCTCCCACATCGTCCACAGATCCCACCATACCTCCCACTCCATCTCCCACATCGTCCACAGATCCCACCATACCTCCCACTCCGTCTCCCACATCGTCCACAGATCCCACCATACCTCCCACTCCGTCTCCCACATCGTCCACAGATCCCCCCATACCTCCCACTCCGTCTCCCACATCGTCCATAGATCCCACCATACCTCCCACTACGTCTCCCACATCGTCCACAGATCCCACCATACCTCCCACTCCGTCTCCCACATCGTCCACAGATCCCACCATACTTCCCACTTCGTCTCCCACATCGTCCACAGATCCCCCCATACCTCCCACTCCGTCTCCCACATCGTCCACAGATCCCACCATACCTCCCACTCCGTCTCCCACATCGTCCACAGATCCCACCATAACTCCCACTCCGTCTCCCACATCGTCCGCAGATCCCACCATACCTCCCACTTCGTCTCCCACATCGTCCACAGATCCCACCATACCTCCCACTCCATCTCCCACATCGTCCACAGATCCCACCATACCTCCCACTTCGTCTCCCACATCGTCCACAGATCCCACCATACCTCCCACTCCGTCTCCCACATCGTCCACAGATCCCACCATACCTCTCACTTCGTCTCCCACATCGTCCACAGATCCCACCATACCTCCCACTTCGTCTCCCACATCGTCCACAGATCCCACCATACCTCCCACTCCGTCTCCCACATCGTCCACAGATCCCACCATACCTCCCACTTCGTCTCCCACATCGTCCACAGATCCCACCATACCTCCCACTCCGTCTCCCACATCGTCCACAGATCCCACCATACCTCCCACTCCGCGTCTCCCACATCGTCCACAGATCCCACCATACCTCCCACTCCGTCTCCCACATCGTCCACAGATCCCACCATAACTCCCACTCCGTCTCCCACATCGTCCACAGATCCCACCATAACTCCCACTCCGTCTCCCACATCGTCCACAGATCCCCCCATACCTCCCACTTCGTCTTCCACATCGTCCACAGATCCCCCCATACCTCCCACTTCGTCTCCCACATCGTCCACAGATCCCCCCATACCTCCCACTCCGTCTCCCACAGATCCCCCCATACCTCCCACTCCGTCTCCCACAGATCCCCCCATACCTCCCACTCCGTCTCCCACAGATCCCCCCATACCTCCCACTCCGTCTCCCACATCGTCCACAGATCCCACCATAACTCCCACTCCGTCTCCCACATCGTCCACAGATCCCACCATACCTCCCACTCCGTCTCCCACATCGTCCACAGATCCCACCATACCTCCCACTTCGTCTCCCACATCGTCCACAGATCCCACCATACCTCCCACTACGTCTCCCACATCGTCCACAGATCCCACCATACCTCCCACTCCGTCTCCCACATCGTCCACAGATCCCACCATACCTCCCACTTCGTCTCCCACATCGTCCACAGATCCCACCATACCTCCCACTCCGTCTCCCACAGATCCCCCCATACCTCCCACTCCGTCTCCCACAGATCCCACCATACCTCCCACTCCATCTCCCACATCGTCCACAGATCCCACCATACCTCCCACTTCGTCTCCCACATCGTCCACAGATCCCACCATACCTCCCACTCCGTCTCCCACATCGTCTACAGATCCCACCATACCTCCCACTCCGTCTCCCACATCGTCCACAGATCCCCCCATACCTCCCACTCCGTCTCCCACATCGTCCACAGATCCCACCACACCTCCCACTCCGTCTCCCACATCGTCCACAGATCCCCCCATACCTCCCACTCCGTCTCCCACATCGTCCACAGATCCCACCATACCTCCCACTTCGTCTCCCACATCGTCCACAGATCCCACCATACCTCCCACTCCGTCTCCCACATCGTCCACAGATCCCACCATACCTCCCACTCCGTCTCCCACATCGTCCACAGATCCCACCATACCTCCCACTCCGTCTCCCACATCGTCCACAGATCCCCCCATACCTCCCACTCCGTCTCCCACATCGTCCACAGATCCCACCATACCTCCCACTACGTCTCCCACATCGTCCACAGATCCCACCATACCTCCCACTCCGTCTCCCACATCGTCCACAGATCCCACCATACCTCCCACTTCGTCTCCCACATCGTCCACAGATCCCCCCATACCTCCCACTCCGTCTCCCACATCGTCCACAGATCCCACCATACCTCCCACTCCGTCTCCCACATCGTCCACAGATACCACCATAACTCCCACTCCGTCTCCCACATCGTCCACAGATCCCACCATACCTCCCACTTCGTCTCCCACATCGTCCACAGATCCCACCATACCTCCCACTCCGTCTCCCACATCGTCCACAGATCCCACCATACCTCCCACTCCGTCTCCCACATCGTCCACAGATCCCACCATAACTCCCACTCCGTCTCCCACATCGTCCACAGATCCCACCATAACTCCCACTCCGTCTCCCACATCGTCCACAGATCCCCCCCATACCTCCCACTTCGTCTTCCACATCGTCCACAGATCCCCCCATACCTCCCACTTCGTCTCCCACATCGTCCACAGATCCCCCCATACCTCCCACTCCGTCTCCCACAGATCCCCCCATACCTCCCACTCCGTCTCCCACATCGTCCACAGATCCCACCATACCTCCCACTCCGTCTCCCACATCGTCCACAGATCCCACCATACCTCCCACTTCGTCTCCCACATCGTCCACAGATCCCCCCATACCTCCCACTCCGTCTCCCACATCGTCCACAGATCCCACCATACCTCCCACTCCGTCTCCCACATCGTCCACAGATCCCACCATACCTCCCACTCCGTCTCCCACATCGTCCACAGATCCCACCATACCTCCCACTTCGTCTCCCACATCGTCCACAGATCCCCCCATACCTCCCACTCCGTCTCCCACATCGTCCACAGATCCCACCATACCTCCCACTCCGTCTCCCACATCGTCCACAGATCCCACCATAACTCCCACTCCGTCTCCCACATCGTCCACAGATCCCACCATACCTCCCACTTCGTCTCCCACATCGTCCACAGATCCCACCATACCTCCCACTCCGTCTCCCACATCGTCCACAGATCCCACCATACCTCCCACTTCGTCTCCCACATCGTCCACAGATCCCACCATACCTCCCACTCCGTCTCCCACATCGTCCACAGATCCCACCATACCTCCCACTTCGTCTCCCACATCGTCCACAGATCCCACCATACCTCCCACTCCGTCTCCCACATCGTCCACAGATCCCACCATACCTCCCACTTCGTCTCCCACATCGTCCACAGATCCCACCATACCTCCCACTCCGTCTCCCACATCGTCCACAGATCCCACCATACCTCCCACTCCGTCTCCCAAATCGACCACAGATCCCACCATACCTCCCACTTCGTCTCCCACATCGTCCACAGATCCCACCATACCTCCCACTCCGTCTCCCACATCCTCCACAGATCCCACCATACCTCCCACTCCGTCTCCCACATCGTCCACAGATCCCACCATAACTCCCACTCCGTCTCCCACATCGTCCACAGATCCCACCATACCTCCCACTTCGTCTCCCACATCGTCCACAGATCCCCCCATACCTCCCACTCCATTTCCCACATCGTCCACAGATCCCACCATACCTCCCACTTCGTCTCCCACATCGTCCACAGATCCCCCCATACCTCCCACTCCGTCTCCCACATCGTCCACAGAACCCACCATACCTCCCACTTCGTCTCCCACATCGTCCACAGATCCCCCCATACCTCCCACTTCGTCTCCCACATCGTCCACAGATCCCACCATACCTCCCACTCCGTCTCCCACATCCGTCCACAGATCCCACCATAACTCCCACTCCGTCTCCCACATCGTCCACAGATCCCACCATACCTCCCACTTCGTCTCCCACATCGTCCACAGATCCCACCATACCTTCCACTCCGTCTCCCACATCGTCCACAGATCCCCCCATACCTCCCACTCCGTCTCCCACATCGTCCACAGATCCCACCATACCTCCCACTCTGTCTCCCACATCGTCCACAGATCCTACCATAACTCCCACTCCGTCTCCCACATCGTCCACAGATCCCACCATACCTCCCACTTCGTCTCCCACATCGTCCACAGATCCCCCCATACCTCCCACTTCGTCTCCCACATTGTCCACAGATCCCACCATACCTCCCACTCCGTCTCCCACATCGTCCACAGATCCCACCATAACTCCCACTCCGTCTCCCACATCGTCCACAGATCCCACCATACCTCCCACTTCGTCTCCCACATCGTCCACAGATCCCACCATACCTCCCACTCCGTCTCCCACATCGTCCACAGATCCCCCCATACCTCCCACTTCGTCTCCCACATCGTCCACAGATCCCCCCATACCTCCCACTTCGTCTCCCACATCGTCCACAGATCCCACCATACCTCCCACTCCGTCTCCCACATCGTCCACAGATCCCACCATACCTCCCACTTCGTCTCCCACATCGTCCACAGATCCCACCATACCTCCCACTCCATCTCCCACATCGTCCACAGATCCCACCATAACTCCCACTCCGTCTCCCACATCGTCCACAGATCCCACCATATCTCCCACTCCGTCTCCCACATCGTCCACAGATCCCACCATACCTCCCACTTCGTCTCCCACATCGTCCACAGATCCCACCATACCTCCCACTCCGTCTCCCACATCGTCCACAGATCCCACCATACTTCCCACTTCGTCTCCCACATCGTCCACAGATCCCCCCATACCTCCCACTCCGTCTCCCACATCGTCCACAGATCCCACCATACCTCCCACTCCGTCTCCCACATCGTCCACAGATCCCACCATAACTCCCACTCCGTCTCCCACATCGTCCGCAGATCCCACCATACCTCCCACTTCGTCTCCCACATCGTCCACAGATCCCACCATACCTCCCACTCCGTCTCCCACATCGTCCACAGATCCCACCATACCTCCCACTTCGTCTCCCACATCGTCCACAGATCCCACCATACCTCCCACTCCATCTCCCACATCGTCCACAGATCCCACCATACCTCTCACTTCGTCTCCCACATCGTCCACAGATCCCACCATACCTCCCACTCCGTCTCCCACATCGTCCACAGATCCCACCATACCTCCCACTCCGTCTCCCACATCGTCCACAGATCCCACCATACCTCCCACTCCGTCTCCCACATCGTCCACAGATCCCACCATAACTCCCACTCCGTCTCCCACATCGTCCACAGATCCCACCATAACTCCCACTCCGTCTCCCACATCGTCCACAGATCCCCCCATACCTCCCACTTCGTCTTCCACATCGTCCACAGATCCCCCCATACCTCCCACTTCGTCTCCCACATCGTCCACAGATCCCCCCATACCTCCCACTCCGTCTCCCACAGATCCCCCCATACCTCCCACTCCGTCTCCCACAGATCCCCCCATACCTCCCACTCCGTCTCCCACAGATCCCCCCATACCTCCCACTCCGTCTCCCACATCGTCCACAGATCCCACCATAACTCCCACTCCGTCTCCCACATCGTCCACAGATCCCACCATACCTCCCACTCCGTCTCCCACATCGTCCACAGATCCCACCATACCTCCCACTTCGTCTCCCACATCGTCCACAGATCCCACCATACCTCCCACTACGTCTCCCACATCGTCCACAGATCCCACCATACCTCCCACTCCGTCTCCCACATCGTCCACAGATCCCACCATACCTCCCACTTCGTCTCCCACATCGTCCACAGATTCCACCATACCTCCCACTCCGTCTCCCACAGATCCCCCCATACCTCCCACTCCGTCTCCCACAGATCCCACCATACCTCCCACTCCATCTCCCACATCGTCCACAGATCCCACCATACCTCCCACTTCGTCTCCCACATCGTCCACAGATCCCACCATACCTCCCACTCCGTCTCCCACATCGTCCACAGATCCCACCATACCTCCCACTCCGTCTCCCACATCGTCCACAGATCCCCCCATACCTCCCACTCCGTCTCCCACATCGTCCACAGATCCCACCACACCTCCCACTCCGTCTCCCACATCGTCCACAGATCCCCCCATACCTCCCACTCCGTCTCCCACATCGTCCACAGATCCCACCATACCTCCCACTTCGTCTCCCACATCGTCCACAGATCCCACCATACCTCCCACTCCGTCTCCCACATCGTCCACAGATCCCACCATACCTCCCACTCCGTCTCCCACATCGTCCACAGATCCCACCATACCTCCCACTCCGTCTCCCACATCGTCCACAGATCCCCCCATACCTCCCACTCTGTCTCCCACATCGTCCACAGATCCCACCATACCTCCCACTACGTCTCCCACATCGTCCACAGATCCCACCATACCTCCCACTCCGTCTCCCACATCGTCCACAGATCCCACCATACCTCCCACTTCGTCTCCCACATCGTCCACAGATCCCCCCATACCTCCCACTCCGTCTCCCACATCGTCCACAGATCCCACCATACCTCCCACTCCGTCTCCCACATCGTCCACAGATACCACCATAACTCCCACTCCGTCTCCCACATCGTCCACAGATCCCACCATACCTCCCACTTCGTCTCCCACATCGTCCACAGATCCCACCATACCTCCCACTCCGTCTCCCACATCGTCCACAGATCCCACCATACCTCCCACTCCGTCTCCCACATCGTCCACAGATCCCACCATAACTCCCACTCCGTCTCCCACATCGTCCACAGATCCCACCATAACTCCCACTCCGTCTCCCACATCGTCCACAGATCCCCCCATACCTCCCACTTCGTCTTCCACATCGTCCACAGATCCCCCCATACCTCCCACTTCGTCTCCCACATCGTCCACAGATCCCCCCATACCTCCCACTCCGTCTCCCACAGATCCCCCCATACCTCCCACTCCGTCTCCCACATCGTCCACAGATCCCACCATACCTCCCACTCCGTCTCCCACATCGTCCACAGATCCCACCATACCTCCCACTTCGTCTCCCACATCGTCCACAGATCCCCCCATACCTCCCACTCCGTCTCCCACATCGTCCACAGATCCCACCATACCTCCCACTCCGTCTCCCACATCGTCCACAGATCCCACCATACCTCCCACTCCGTCTCCCACATCGTCCACAGATCCCACCATACCTCCCACTTCGTCTCCCACATCGTCCACAGATCCCCCCATACCTCCCACTCCGTCTCCCACATCGTCCACAGATCCCACCATACCTCCCACTCCGTCTCCCACATCGTCCACAGATCCCACCATAACTCCCACTCCGTCTCCCACATCGTCCACAGATCCCACCATACCTCCCACTTCGTCTCCCACATCGTCCACAGATCCCACCATACCTCCCACTCCGTCTCCCACATCGTCCACAGATCCCACCATACCTCCCACTTCGTCTCCCACATCGTCCACAGATCCCACCATACCTCCCACTCCGTCTCCCACATCGTCCACAGATCCCACCATACCTCCCACTTCGTCTCCCACATCGTCCACAGATCCCACCATACCTCCCACTCCGTCTCCCACATCGTCCACAGATCCCACCATACCTCCCACTTCGTCTCCCACATCGTCCACAGATCCCACCATACCTCCCACTCCGTCTCCCACATCGTCCACAGATCCCACCATACCTCCCACTCCGTCTCCCAAATCGTCCACAGATCCCACCATACCTCCCACTTCGTCTCCCACATCGTCCACAGATCCCACCATACCTCCCACTCCGTCTCCCACATCGTCCACAGATCCCACCATACCTCCCACTCCGTCTCCCACATCGTCCACAGATCCCACCATACCTCCCACTCCGTCTCCCACATCGTCCACAGATCCCACCATAACTCCCACTCCGTCTCCCACATCGTCCACAGATCCCACCATACCTCCCACTTCGTCTCCCACATCGTCCACAGATCCCCCCATACCTCCCACTCCGTTTCCCACATCGTCCACAGATCCCACCATACCTCCCACTTCGTCTCCCACATCGTCCACAGATCCCCCCATACCTCCCACTCCGTCTCCCACATCGTCCACAGAACCCACCATACCTCCCACTTCGTCTCCCACATCGTCCACAGATCCCCCCATACCTCCCACTTCGTCTCCCACATCGTCCACAGATCCCACCATACCTCCCACTCCGTCTCCCACATCCATCCACAGATCCCACCATAACTCCCACTCCGTCTCCCACATCGTCCACAGATCCCACCATACCTCCCACTTCGTCTCCCACATCGTCCACAGATCCCACCATACCTTCCACTCCGTCTCCCACATCGTCCACAGATCCCCCCATACCTCCCACTCCGTCTCCCACATCGTCCACAGATCCCACCATACCTCCCACTCTGTCTCCCACATCGTCCACAGATCCTACCATAACTCCCACTCCGTCTCCCACATCGTCCACAGATCCCACCATACCTCCCACTTCGTCTCCCACATCGTCCACAGATCCCCCCATACCTCCCACTTCGTCTCCCACATCGTCCACAGATCCCACCATACCTCCCACTCCGTCTCCCACATCGTCCACAGATCCCACCATAACTCCCACTCCGTCTCCCACATCGTCCACAGATCCCACCATACCTCCCACTTCGTCTCCCACATCGTCCACAGATCCCACCATACCTCCCACTCCGTCTCCCACATCGTCCACAGATCCCCCCATACCTCCCACTTCGTCTCCAACATCGTCCACAGATCCCCCCATACCTCCCACTTCGTCTCCCACATCGTCCACAGATCCCACCATACCTCCCACTCCGTCTCCCACATCGTCCACAGATCCCACCATACCTCCCACTTCGTCTCCCACATCGTCCACAGATCCCACCATACCTCCCACTCCGTCTCCCACATCGTCCACAGATCCCACCATAACTCCCACTCCGTCTCCCACATCGTCCACAGATCCTACCATATCTCCCACTCCGTCTCCCACATCGTCCACAGATCCCACCATACCTCCCACTTCGTCTCCCACATCGTCCACAGATCCCACCATACCTCCCACTCCGTCTCCCACATCGTCCACAGATCCCACCATAACTCCCACTCCGTCTCCCACATCGTCCACAGATCCCACCATATCTCCCACTCCGTCTCCCACATCGTCCACAGATCCCACCATACCTCCCACTTCGTCTCCCACATCGTCCACAGATCCCACCATACCTCCCACTTCGTCTCCCACATCGTCCACAGATCCCACCATACCTCCCACTCCGTCTCCCACAGATCCCCCCATACCTCCCACTCCTTCTCCCACAGATCCCCCCATACCTCCCACTTCGTCTCCCACATCGTCCACAGATCCCCCCATACCTCCCACTTCGTCTCCCACATCGTCCACAGATCCCCCCATACCTCCCACTCCGTCTCCCATAGATCCCCCCATACCTCCCACTCCGTCTCCCACAGATCCCCCCATACCTCCCACTCCTTCTCCCACAGATCCCCCCATACCTCCCACTCCGTCTCCCACATCGTCCACATATCCCACCATAACTCCCACTCCGTCTCCCACATCGTCCACAGATCCCACCATACCTCCCACTCCGTCTCCCACATCGTCCACAGATCCCACCATACCTTCCACTCCGTCTCCCACATCGTCCACAGATCCCACCATACCTTCCACTCCGTCTCCCACATCGTCCACAGATCCCCCCATACCTCCCACTCCGTCTCCCACATCGTCCACAGATCCCACCATACCTCCCACTCTGTCTCCCACATCGTCCACAGATCCTACCATAACTCCCACTCCGTCTCCCACATCGTCCACAGATCCCACCATACCTCCCACTTCGTCTCCCACATCGTCCACAGATCCCCCCATACCTCCCACTTCGTCTCCCACATCGTCCACAGATCCCACCATACCTCCCACTCCGTCTCCCACATCGTCCACAGATCCCACCATAACTCCCACTCCGTCTCCCACATCGTCCACAGATCCCACCATACCTCCCACTTCGTCTCCCACATCGTCCACAGATCCCACCATACCTCCCACTCCGTCTCCCACATCGTCCACAGATCCCCCCATACCTCCCACTTCGTCTCCAACATCGTCCACAGATCCCCCCATACCTCCCACTTCGTCTCCCACATCGTCCACAGATCCCACCATACCTCCCACTCCGTCTCCCACATCGTCCACAGATCCCACCATACCTCCCACTTCGTCTCCCACATCGTCCACAGATCCCACCATACCTCCCACTCCGTCTCCCACATCGTCCACAGATCCCACCATAACTCCCACTCCGTCTCCCACATCGTCCACAGATCCTACCATATCTCCCACTCCGTCTCCCACATCGTCCACAGATCCCACCATACCTCCCACTTCGTCTCCCACATCGTCCACAGATCCCACCATACCTCCCACTCCGTCTCCCACATCGTCCACAGATCCCACCATAACTCCCACTCCGTCTCCCACATCGTCCACAGATCCCACCATATCTCCCACTCCGTCTCCCACATCGTCCACAGATCCCACCATACCTCCCACTTCGTCTCCCACATCGTCCACAGATCCCACCATACCTCCCACTTCGTCTCCCACATCGTCCACAGATCCCACCATACCTCCCACTCCGTCTCCCACAGATCCCCCCCATACCTCCCACTCCTTCTCCCACAGATCCCCCCATACCTCCCACTTCGTCTCCCACATCGTCCACAGATCCCCCCATACCTCCCACTTCGTCTCCCACATCGTCCACAGATCCCCCCATACCTCCCACTCCGTCTCCCATAGATCCCCCCATACCTCCCACTCCGTCTCCCACAGATCCCCCCATACCTCCCACTCCTTCTCCCACAGATCCCCCCATACCTCCCACTCCGTCTCCCACATCGTCCACATATCCCACCATAACTCCCACTCCGTCTCCCACATCGTCCACAGATCCCACCATACCTCCCACTCCGTCTCCCACATCGTCCATAGATCCCACCATACCTCCCACTTCGTCTCCCACATCGTCCACAGATCCCACCATACCTCCCACTACGTCTCCCACATCGTCCACAGATCCCACCATACCTCCCACTCCGTCTCCCACATCGTCCACAGATCCCACCATACCTCCCACTTCGTCTCCCACATCGTCCACAGATCCCACCATACCTCCCACTCCGTCTCCCACAGATCCCCCCATACCTCCCACTCCGTCTCCCACAGATCCCACCATACCTCCCACTCCATCTCCCACATCGTCCACAGATCCCACCATACCTCCCACTTCGTCTCCCACATCGTCCACAGATCCCACCATACCTCCCACTCCGTCTCCCACATCGTCCACAGATCCCACCATACCTCCCACACCGTCTCCCACATCGTCCACAGATCCCCCCATACCTCCCACTCCGTCTCCCACATCGTCCACAGATCCCACCATACCTCCCACTCCGTCTCCCACATCGTCCACAGATCCCCCCATACCTCCCACTCCGTCTCCCACATCGTCCACAGATCCCACCATACCTCCCACTTCGTCTCCCACATCGTCCACAGATCCCACCATACCTCCCACTCCGTCTCCCACATCGTCCACAGATCCCACCATACCTCCCACTCCGTCTCCCACATCGTCCACAGATCCCACCATACCTCCCACTCCGTCTCCCACATCGTCCACAGATCCCCCCATACCTCCCACTCCGTCTCCCACATCGTCCACAGATCCCACCATACCTCCAACTACGTCTCCCACATCGTCCACAGATCCCACCATACCTCCCACTCCGTCTCCCACATCGTCCACAGATCCCACCATACCTCCCACTTCGTCTCCCACATCGTCCACAGATCCCCCCATACCTCCCACTCCGTCTCCCACATCGTCCACAGATCCCACCATATCTCCCACTCCGTCTCCCACATCGTCCACAGATCCCACCATACCTCCTACTCCGTCTCCCACACCCTCCGCAGATCCGCCTGTACTTCCGTCACCGTCTCCCACACCCTCCACAGACCTTCCTGTACTTCATCCACGGATCCCTCCTGTACTTCCCACTCCGTCTCCCACACCCTCCAAACCACAGATTCCCCCATACCTCCCACTCCGACTCCCACACCCTCCACAGATCCCCCCCATACCTCCCACTCCGTCTCCCACACCCTCCACAGACCTTCCTGTACTTCATCCACGGATCCCTCCTGTACTTCCCACTCCGTCTCCCACACCCTCCGAACCACAGATCCCCCCATACCTCCCACTCCGACTCCCACACCCTCCACAGATCCCCCCCATACCTCCCACTCCGTCTCCCACACCCTCCACAGATCCCCCCATACCTCCCACTCCGTCTCCCACACCCTCCGCAGATCCGCCTGTACTTCCGTCACCGTCTCCCACACCCTCCACAGACCTTCCTGTACTTCATCCACGGATCCCTCCTGTACTTCCCACTCCGTCTCCCACACCCTCCAAACCACAGATTCCCCCATACCTCCCACTCCGACTCCCACATCCTCCACAGATCCCCCCCATACCTCCCACTCCGTCTCCCACACCCTCCACAGACCTTCCTGTACTTCATCCACGGATCCCTCCTGTACTTCCCACTCCGTCTCCCACACCCTCCGAACCACAGATCCCCCCATACCTCCCACTCCGACTCCCACACCCTCCACAGATCCCCCCCATACCTCCCACTCCGTCTCCCACACCCTCCACAGATGCTCTTCTACTTCCCACTCCGTCTCCAAACCCTTCACAGATCCTCCTGAGCTTCCCACTCCGTTTCCCACATCCTCCACAGATCCTCCTGTATTTCCCACTCCGTCTCCCACACCCTCCACAGATCCTCTTGTACTTCCCACTCCGTCTCCCACACCTCCACAGATCCTCCTGTACTTCCCACTCCGTCTCCCACTCCCACACCCTCCACACCACATATCCCCCCATACCTCCCACTCCGTCTCCCACACCCTCCACAGATCCTCCTGTACTTCACACTCCGTCTCCCACACCCTCCACGGATCCCTCCTGTACTTCCCACTCCGTCTCCCACATCCTCCACACCACAGATCCCCCCATACCTCCCACTCCGTCTCCTACACCCTCCACAGATCCCCCCATACCTCCCACTCCCTCTCCCGCATCATCCGCAGATCCGCCTCTACTTCCGCCCGTCACCGTCTCCCACACCCTCCACAGACCTTCCTGTACTTCCCACTCCGTCTCCCACACCCTGCAAAGATCCTCCTGTATTTCCCACTCCGTCTCCCACACCCTCCATAGATCCTCTTGTACTTCCCACTCAGTCTCCCACACCCTTCACAGATCATCCTGTACTTCACACTCCGTCTCCCAAACCCTCCACAGATCCTCCTGTACTACCCACTCCGTCTCCCACACCCTGCAAAGATCCTCCTGTATTTCCCACTCCGTCTCCCACACCCTCCATAGATCCTCTTGTACTTCACACTCCGTCTCCCACACCCTCCACACCACAGATCCCCCCATACCTCCCACTCCGTCTCCCACACCCTCCACAGATCCCCCATACCTCCCACTCCGCCTCCTACACCCTCCACAGATCCCCATACCTCCCATTCCGTCTCCCACGCCCTCCTCAGACCCTCCTGCACTTCCCACTCCGTCTCCCACACCTCCACAGATCATCCTGTACTTTCCACTCCGTCTCCCACACCCTCCACAGATCCACCTGTATTTCCCACTCCGTCTCCCACACCCTCCACAGATCCTCTTGTACTTCCCACTCAGTCTCCCACACCCTCCACAGATCCTCCTGTACTTTACACTCCGTCTCCCACTCCCTCCACACCACAGATCCCCCCATACCTCCCACTCCGTCTCCCACATCCTCCACAGATCCCCCCATACCTCCCACTCCGACTCCCACACCCTCCACAGATCCCCCCCATACCTCCCACTCCGTCTCCCACACCCTCCACAGATCCTCTTCTACTTCCCACTCCGTCTCCAAACCCTTCACAGATCCTCCTGAGCTTCCCACTCCGTTTCCCACATCCTCCACAGATCCTCCTGTATTTCCCACTCCGTCTCCCACACCCTCCACAGATCCTCTTGTACTTCCCACTCCGTCTCCCACACCTCCACAGATCCTCCTGTACTTCCCACTCCGTCTCCCACTCCCACACCCTCCACACCACATATCCCCCCATACCTCCCACTCCGTCTCCCACACCCTCCACAGATCCTCCTGTACTTCACACTCCGTCTCCCACACCCTCCACGGATCCCTCCTGTACTTCCCACTCCGTCTCCCACACCCTCCACACCACAGATCCCCCCATACCTCCCACTCCGTCTCCCACACCCTCCACAGATCCCCCCCATACCTCCCACTCCGTCTCCTACACCCTCCACAGATCCCCCCATACCTCCCACTCCCTCTCCCGCATCATCCGCAGATCCGCCTCTACTTCCGCCCGTCACCTTCTCCCACACCCTCCACAGACCTTCCTGTACTTCCCACTCCGTCTCCCACACCCTGCAAAGATCCTCCTGTATTTCCCACTCCGTCTCCCACACCCTCCATAGATCCTCTTGTACTTCCCACTCAGTCTCCCACACCCTCCACAGATCATCCTGTACTTCACACTCCGTCTCCCAAACCCTCCACAGATCCTCCTGTACTACCCACTCCGTCTCCCACACCCTGCAAAGATCCTCCTGTATTTCCCACTCCGTCTCCCACACCCTCCATAGATCCTCTTGTACTTCACACTCCGTCTCCCACACCCTCCACACCACAGATCCCCCCATACCTTCCACTCCGTCTCCCACACCCTCCACAGATCCCCCATACCTCCCACTCCGCCTCCTACACCCTCCACAGATCCCCATACCTCCCATTCCGTCTCCCACGCCCTCCTCAGACCCTCCTGCACTTCCCACTCCGTCTCCCACACCTCCACAGATCATCCTGTACTTTCCACTCCGTCTCCCACACCCTCCACAGATCCTCCTGTATTTCCCACTCCGTCTCCCACACCCTCCACAGATCCTCTTGTACTTCCCACTCAGTCTCCCACACCCTCCACAGATCCTCCTGTACTTTACACTCCGTCTCCCACTCCCTCCACACCACAGATCCCCCCATACCTCCCACTCCGTCTCCCACATCCTCCACAGATCACCCCATACCTCCCACTCCGTCTCCCACACCCTCCACAGATCCTCTTCTACTTCCCACTCCGTCTCCAAACCCTTCACAGATCCTCCTGAGCTTCCCACTCTGTCTCCCACATCCTTCACAGATCCTCCTGAGCTTCCCACTCCGTCTCCCACATCCTCCACAGATCCTCCTGTACTTCCCACTCCGTCTCCCACATCCTCCACAGATCCTCCTGTACTTCCCACTCCGTCTCCCACACCCTCCACAGATCCTCCTGTACTTCCCACTCCGTCTCCCACACCCTCCACAGATCCTCCTGTACTTCCCACTCCGTCTCCACTCGCTTCTCCACTCGCACGCCGAACTACTCCTCTCGCCCCTCCGATTGCTCCCCTTGCACCTCTATCTTTTTCCCTCCAACCTCTAACTGCTCCCCTCACAACTTTAACATTCTGCCCGCCCACCTCTAACACTTCATGCACTTATGCCGCTATCCCCTGCCTCTGCTGATATTAGAATCTTCCTATCACGTATGTTAGAACTGATTCTAGAGCATGGTAAAGCAATGCACTTGGTGTTACACATGGGACAACCTAATTGACATAATCGACTCGCACGTATAAAACCAGCCATATCTCCGGTTGTGTTTTGTATTTTTTCGTAAAATCTTGAATGTTCAACTTACCGAAGATTTTCCTTTCAAATTATAATTTAGTTTATAGAATCCCAATAAAAACCTTTTCGTGAATTCAGGTGTTACCGTTTGGGACAAGTAATTGTCAAAAATAGGGGTATATTATCTATTGTTTTATTTCAATATGACATCAATAAAACAATTTGGAAGTTATTCCATTGCATCCCTCTATTATTTAGCTTTAAAATGAGCTATAACTTGTTGAAATACACCAAGTAGATGTCAAAATACATCCCCCAGAATACAATCAACTTTTTTGGACAATTGAAAAACCTGCATTTTTTAGTACTAAAAATACATCCCCCAGAATACAATCAACTTTTTTGGACAATTGAAAAACCTGCATTTTTTAGTACTAAAACGTCTGTAAAATCTTTCAAAGTCGCAGTGGCAGTATGATTTTTTGTGCATCTGTTGGGCCATAAAATTATCTTCAAAAATATATATAACTTTACTAGGTTCCAAAAAAAATATCATTCTAAAATTAAGTCGAATCGTGTGGGAAACGTTTTTGGCCACTTTTTATGAGTTTGGGCCAAGTTCTTTATCGTCCTAGGAGTCCTTAAAATTACTAGAATCACTATTCCCTGATTGGTTTTAAACCGGGTACCTAGCAACCCCGGCGCCATCAGCTGGTTTCAAAATGCCATATTGCATGTAATTAGCAGGGGCCCTTAAAAATACTAGAGTAATTGTATTAATACGATGCCTAATCCTCTGTACTTGTATACTGTACACTGTACAGTTGTATATGTATTGTGAATTGGAAATCAAAGTGACCTTTCTCTGCAACTCTCCACTACAACTGCTTATTGTTGTTTGTATACAAACGGATAGCGAACTGCTTAGGGAATTTTTTGGACCGGGCCCTCTCCCAGTATTGAATTGAATACACAATTAAAATGAATTAATATCTGCACAGTATAACTTTATTAGTTTTGTGCTTTGTGTTACAGTGTTAAGGATGGTGTTAAGGGTAAGGCCTGAACTACAGTACAGTACAATAGTATCTTAGTCCATTTTGTACTATGTAGGAGACAGGGGGGGGGGGGGGGGGGGGGGGTGAAACTGGACGCAAAACCCGCCTTGGCGAATTAATATCCCGCCTCAATGTTAAATTCTCAATTTAGGGAATGGAGCAGGTTACAATGGCACGTTATTTTAACCAAAACAACAAACTAAGCACAATAGAACAGGTTACAGTTTTATTTTTGAGAATAATCAGCTGTTATTTGCGTCGAATTTCCCCTGGAGAGGGATGAATTTTTATTGCGTTCAGATCCCCTGCAGGAGTTACTGCAGTTTATACAGCAGTACAGACATTATCAGTTCTGTCACTGGCCCTGTGTTACTGGTCACCGTATAGTGCCTCTGGTTGTTTCAAGGGCTTCCGAAATGGTGACTATTTGTTTTAAGGGCTTCCGAAATAGTGACTCTAGTTGTTTTAAGGGCTTCCGAAATAGTGACTCTAGTTGTTTTAAGGGCTTCGGAAATAGTGACTCTAGTTGTTTTAAGGGCTTCCGAAATAGTGACTATTTGTTTTAAGGGCTTCCTAAATAGTGACTCTAGTTGTTTTAAGGGCTTCGGAAATAGTGACTCTAGTTGTTTTAAGGGCTTCCGAAATAGTGACTCTAGTTGTTTTAAGGGCTTCGGAAATAGTGACACTAGTTTTTTTAAGGGCTTCCGAAATAGTGACTCCAGTTGTTTTAAGGGCTTCCGAAATAGTGACTCTAGTTGTTTTAAGGGCTTCCGAAATAGTGACTCTAGTTGTTTTGAGGGCTTCCGAAATAGTGACTCTAGTTGTTTTAAGGGCTTCCGAAATAGTGACTCTAATTGTTTTAAGGGCTTCCGAAATAATAAATATTTGTTTTAAGGGCTTCCGAAATAGTGACTATTTGTTTTAAGGGCTTCCGAAATAGTGACTCTAATTGTTTTAAGGGCTTCCGAAATAGTGACTCTAGTTGTTTTAAGGGCTTCCGAAATAGTGACTCTAATTGTTTTAAGGGCTTCGGAAATAGTGACTCTAGTTGTTTTAAGGGCTTCCGAAATAGTGACTATTTGTTTTAAGGGCTTCCGATATAGTGACTCTAGTTGTTTTAAGGGCTTCCGAAATAGTGACTTTTAGTTGTTTTAAGGGCTTCCGAAATAATGACTATTTGTTTTAAGGGCTTCCGATATAGTGACTCTAGTTGTTTTAAGGGCTTCCGAAATAGTGACTCTAGTTGTTTTAAGGGCTTCCGAAATAGTGACTCTAGTTGTTTTAAGGGCTTCAGAAATAGTGACTCTAGTTGTTTTAAGGGCTTCCGAAATAGTGACTCTAGTTGTTTTAAGGGCTTCCGAAATAGTGACTCTAGTTGTTTTAAGGGCTTCCGAAATAGTGACTCTAGTTGTTTTAAGGGCTTCCGAAATAGTGACTCTAGTTGTTTTAAGGGCTTCCGAAATAGTGACTCTAGTTGTTTTAAGGGCTTCCGAAATAGTGACTCTAGTTGTTTTAAGGGCTTCCGAAATAGTGACTCTAGTTGTTTTAAGGGCTTCCGAAATAGTGACTCTAGTTGTTTTAAGGGCTTCCGAAATAGTGACTCTAGTTGTTTTAAGGGCTTCCGAAATAGTGACTCAGTTGTTTTAAGGGCTTCCGAAATAGTGACTCCAGTTGTTTTAAGGGCTTCGGAAATAGTGACTCTAGTTGTTTTAAGGGCTTCCGAAATAGTGACTCTAGTTGTTTTAAGGGCTTCGGAAATAGTGACACTAGTTTTTTTAAGGGCTTCCGAAATAGTGACTCCAGTTGTTTTAAGGGCTTCCGAAATAGTGACTCCAGTTGTTTTAAGGGCTTCCGAAATATTGACTTTAGTATTTTTAAGGGCTCCTGCTACGGCAATTAATGTGGAATTTTGAAACCAGCTGATGGCGTTGCTAGGTACCCGGTTTAAAATCAATCAGGAAATAGTAGGTAATTATAAGGGCTCCTTATCGTCCTGGGCCATAGCCCCCAGCCGACATCGGCTTATAAGACACACATAAAATATCATATATAATATATCGCACTTTTACATAGAATAACATTAATTAAACCTACTAAATTCTGAGACAGCTTTACCACCACACCGAAATAATCATTACTTTACTTGTACAAATTGCTTTTTCGCTGTTCCCACAATTTAGAATAATATTTTTGATGTTCTCAGTTGATGCTTTTCAGACATCAGATCCTTAATATCCCTGTCCCCTAAATGACCAGAGTAATAGTCCCAGATCGATCATAAGTTCTACATGAAAGACAATATAATGACACACGTATAACTTTACAACATGTACTGGAATATAGTGTCGTTATTCAGGTAGCCCCCCCCCCCCCCCAAATTTCCATACCTCTTCAGGGATTTCACCTAATCCACTACTCGCTTTATAATTGGACATGCTTTTAATACTTCTTTGGAGTTCGGCAGGTGCCTAGTTGTTTAGCTTTCTCAACCTTGTTGATGTTTTCGGCTGTTGGTTGTTCAGTTTTTACTTTGGAGTAGGAGTATCTTAACATCTTCTCTCTTGCGATTTTGAACTTCTACTGTGTGAGCTTCCTTTACTGCATTGTCAGTTCTGAGTTTCTCCCAGTTATAGTTGATTTGCTTGCTTGTCCTGAGTTTACTGGCTCTCAAACTGAGTCTGAGCTCTGCAGTCTGGTCTGGTCCGAACAAATTAGGTTGAACGAGCTGACTACTGTATGCCTCGCAGTTAAATGTCCATCCTTACTCTTTTCGAATGTGGTGTTTGTAGGTATCAATGACTGTATAAGCCCTTTCAAATCGTCTAGTCCTTGACTGTTTGTTCTGTCTCTGATGCATTATTGGTTGGACTGTAGCAACACATTGCTGTTGTCTTGTGATTCCCACCAAAAATGTTGTAATTATATTAGTTTATGATCCTGGAATTTTTATATTCGATGGGGTTTAGTGTCAGAAGTGTAAATGGACTTAGGAGAATTCATACTCAACCAATTAAAATTGATTCCAGAATTGCTTTCTGCTGAATTTGCAGACTGGAAGTGGATGGACGTTATAAACGTCCATTTCAAATGTCATTCATTATACTTGATGGCAATGTCTCATGACTAATCTGATATTCTTGAATACAAATGATGTCGATGTAATATTCCATTGTCAGAGCTGCAATAATGTTTGCTAAGCAGTTTTAGAGTGCGTGCGTTCATTGTAGCAATATTTAGTGTCTTTCTAAGTTTCAACAGGTTGGTTCTCATTCTGCTCGACCTTCTTTCATTCACTGGGGTCGATAAAATTAGTACCTGTTGAATTACTGGGAGCAAACCTTGGGATACGAGTAGCACCAGACATACCTTCGGGTAGCAGCTACTGAAGAGGGAGACAGAAGCATGTTACAGTGGCACGTTATTCTAACCAAAATGATAAACGAAAGTCAACAGAACAGGTTACAGTTTTATTTTTGGGAGTAACCAGCTGTTATTTGCGTCGATTTTCCCTGGAGAGGGATGAATTTTGATTGCGACTAAAGGTCCTCCCTATCTTCGAAGAGATGCCTTCAGTCCGACTGTTTGATTTGTTTTTTTTACTATTGTATAATGCAGATATTGATATATTATTCGAATTCCTAGAACTTTTAATTCCTGCAAAGCTAACCTAGCATTGCGAATTATCTTGCACAAAATATTTATTAATATAATATTTATTTATTAAGTTATTTATTTCAGATGTAAAATTTAGAATTAAAGGAAACTGCAGCAGTCAAGAATGAATATAAGAAGAGCGGGCTCGCAAGTATTATTCTGGAGAGCGGCTGTAGATAATATGCAGCCGGCAGTCGCCACTATAGCCTACAAACTTTGGTTGGATGTGGGAGCAATTTGTAAATTGGGATTTCAATTTTTATTGCAAGTGTGCGAACAAGGACAGTGATAACGTGTTAATAAATATATTATCAAACATTCAACTAAAAGTAATTACTGCAAATGCAGAAGTTGTTTCATCGACAGTCTTTCACCTTTCATTTCACGGTCCACTGGTAATACCGGACATCACCTTGACCTTACAGAAACAACATCTCAGTCTGGGTAACCACTGCTACAGTACTTCGAAAAGGATAAACCTGCGCCATTCTGTCCATAAATGCGTCGGCCACAAAGTCCACATTCGAATTAACATATTTCCAACATATTTTCCACCAGTTCTTGGGGGATACACGTCTAGCGAGAGTTAGGGTGCTGACAGCATATATTCCTGACAGACAGGTATGTCGGTGCATTACTTGGCCACAGTGATGAGCTCCAAATTGCACACCGAGCCTTGTATGTATTACATGTTCACTGCCTGTAACAGTGTTTGCCATAACACTGCAATGTTACAAAATTTGTAACTCATAACTGCAAACATAATCCTTATTCCTTACATTTTTATTTTCTCGAGCTTGGTTTCTCCTTATTTATGATTGACCAGTGTCTAAATAGATAAATATACCCCTGCGTGCTAATTCATTATTGTTGCTATGTAAAAAATCTGTCGTTAAGATAAATAGTGTTCCAGAAAAAATTGCTCAATGCGGACTATGTGAAATATAACATAATTTCAAATGGTTTATACAAGTTAACACTTTCAGCAAAAAAAACTGCAGTCATACCCAATTTGAACGGTGGTCGGTACTGTCTACTTGACTACATGGGAAATTTTTTTTTTCATTATTCTCGAGGCATTTTATTTACCGAGCGTCAGCGAGGTTAATAAAGGGTCGAGAGAATATTGAACAAATATTCTACGTATTTTTTCCCATGTAATACGTAATTGTATTTTTAAATTGGTACTTCTTTGTTGCTTAATTCTACGGTACAGTTGTTGTGTTACAAAATAAATTGAACTGCAGTATTTTACTATATTGCTTCCATAGTTTCTGCTATTCAAATTATTGTACTTTTCAACTCCTGAAGCTGCCTTACTCAATGTTAAATAATTTAGTGTTATCGAATATTTATTACGAACTAGAGAACCGCTTAACAACATAAACCAATATTGGATATTGAGTTCCGTTAAACAATCCAATGCCAGCGACAATTTATTCTGGTATTCCATAAGCTCTTAGGATTTCCAGCATTTTACCTCTATGGATGGAGTCGAATGCTTTCGTGAAGTCCACAAATGTCAGAACTGCGGGTAGATTCTTTGACTTAATTCATTCAATCAGTCTCCGTAGTGCAAGATTCTTGTTGATTCTGGTTGTTGATCTATTTGGTCGAAATCCGTTTTGGCTCTTACGCAGTAGTTTCTCTATGTGAGGCCTAATCCTATATAGAATCATTTTATTGTATATTTTGGCAGCTACCACAAGCAGACAGATCCCACGATAGTTTGTTGGTATACCGAGGTCTCGTTTCTTGTGGAGAGGCTTTAGTTGACCTTTAGTCCAAATTGGTGGTGGCCTTTCCCCTTTCAGCATGCATCCTGTTGCAAATATCCAATAATGGTCTGTTTAGCACAGTCCTGTTTTCCCTACCTCCGCTGGGATTTCATCTAATCCACTCGCTTTATTATTGGACATGCTTTTAATGCTTCTTTGGAGTTCGGCAGGTATGAAGTCCCCTGTTTCTATAGGTAGTGTCTTGTCATATATTTTCATTGTAGGGCTGACCTCAATGTTTGGTGGCTGCCCAAGCAAGTTGCTGAAGTGATCTTTCCATTTCCCAATACTTTCTTCAGGACTATCAGCTTGGAGGCTTTTCCAACCAGATATCTCATTTACAGTTTGCTAGGTAAGTCTTTTAAAACTAAAGTGATGCATTAAAAATGTCCAATCCATCGTCCTGATTTCTAATACGCTAGCTGATGCACAGCATCTACTGAATAAAAGGGCTTCTAAGGGGGTGAGACCTGGACACTGACGGAATCACTTGAACAAGGAATTGATGGCTTTCTTTGCTCGCTCGACCTAGTATTGCTATTAGTAGTAGGGTTGGCGCAAAGTGAGTCTACTTCAGATTCGGTACAAGGCAAAGGTGCCACAAGGTGAGGAACGTCTGGTAGGTTATCATATTTGAGTTTATAGCCTACTAACTATATAGATACACGACCCGCCAAGCTGCTGCAAAGCTCCTTAAATTCGTGTGCCAGTTTTTTCTCTTAGATAGAATCCCTGAAACAATATGTCTAGCTCGTCGAAAGTACTTGTCCCTAACTATATATGTCCTCTTTCAGGTGAGGCAAATAAACATTTAATGGCTTCGCTTCAGTAGATTTCGAGATATGAATTAGAAGTACTTTAGTATTAATAAATTTTGTGTTTTGATTTATAATTTATTTATTTCTTATTTTATTGCCTCCAAAATATAAAATAAAATTGAAAATACAATATCCAACAAATATTGATTGCACCGCCACAACTCCCTATCACCCATGAATTTACTAGATCATCCGCATCTTCAAGGGCAGTGTCCTTAAGAGTGTCGCAAGAAAATCATGGGCTGTCCACCATGCTTACTCACCCATGAGGCCGCCAAAGCACAAGATTATGCACTGGCTGGTCCTCACGGCAAAATCAATGTCTTGCAAAGCGGAGGCGGTTACGTCCAAGCGGTTACTTTCAAGTGTCAAGATAATTGTACATTATATGCCATAATTTCGCTGAAAGCCGCTTCCTCCAACCTTAGCGAAAGACGTTGGGCGCCTTCCAGTGAAAGTAATATTGAACCGCAATGTGAACCACATTTGCCTATTGTTGAAATTAAACTTACCATCGTACGGTGGCTGAATGTGGCCAATTTCCACCCGGGTGGAAACTACATACCACCCGGGTGGAAACTACATACCACCCGGGTGAAAAATACTTACCACCCGGGTGGAAACTACTTACCACCCGGGTGGAAACTACTTACCACCCTGGTGGAAACTACATACCACCCGGGTGAAAACTACTTACCACCCGGGTGAAAACTACATACCACCCGGGTGAAAACTACTTACCACCCGGGTGGAAACTACATACCACCCGGGTGGAAACTACTTACCACCCGTGTGAAAACTACTTACCACCCGGGTGGAAACTACATACCACCCGGGTGAAAACTACTTACCACCCGGGTGGAAACTACATACCACCCGTGTGGAAACTACATACCACCCGGGTGAAAAATACTTACCACCCGGGTGGAAACTACATACCACCCGTGTGGAAACTACTTACCACCCGGGTGGAAACTACTTACCACCCGGGTGGAAACTACATACCACCCGGGTGAAAAATACTTACCACCCGGGTGGAAACTACATACCACCCGGGTGAAAAATACTTACCACCCGGGTGGAAACTACATACCACCCGTGTGGAAACTACTTACCACCCGGGTGGAAACTACTTACCACCCGGGTGGAAACTACATACCACCCGGGTGAAAACTACATACCACCCGGGTGAAAAATACTTACCACCCGGGTGGAAACTACATACCACCCGTGTGGAAATGACTTACCACCCGGGTGTGGAAACTACTTTCCACCCGGGTGGAGGGTTTCATTTTATAAATAAACTTGTGAAATCTTTATGCATTAAGTTGTTAAACTCGCCAGCAATATTACCGAAAGTTTATTACATGTTACTGTATTTTCAAACTGACTGACGTGCTGACGGGTGTAAACGTTACGCCGTCAGCAGACCACCGAGAGCGGACACGCAGTAGATGATAACCGACAGCAGGCAACCTTCATCCGAGAACCGACATTTTTATATGAAATTATTGTATAATTAATAAAGAAAAAAATAATAAAACGCCACGCTTTAAATTACTGTTATTGTGATATTAGATTATTATGAATACTTATATAAAACACCAGCCAGCTATAAATAGATGGAATAGTAGCAATGTAATGCAGTGTATTAAATCATATAAGGCACACCCACCCGGGCTGTACAATAAATAATAAAACAATACGGGTTGATATGGCCAAGATATTAATAATAAACTGTTAATTATTAAGGGAATAAGTAGAATAGTAGGGAATAAGTAAAGGGAATAGGTACAGCTGAATCGCACAATAAGAAATAATTCAGTGGAAAATATTATATTAGTACAGGAAAGTTGTACGTTAAAATTCAATCCATTACTTCTTAACGATAGATGTGTTGGACAATTCACATTACACAATAAACGATATCAGCGCAAGTCTACCTACCTTCCTGAATAGGTACTGCAGATACTAATTTCCCAATAACTTTTTAGTATGTTGATTACTTTTTTAAATTAAATAGGAATTTTTTCTATTTTACAGCACTTTGTGGGTGCGATAGGTGTCCTGGGTGTGGGTGGGTTAGCATCCCACGTTATATTAACGAAAAGTTAAAAACTTATAGTAGCCGGTAAAAGCAACATTCAATTGTTTACCTTGTATCCTAGCAACACCGCACAATAGTTTAGGTTAGGTATAAATAGATCAATATCGACTCAAAGGCTGAGAAAATTCACCAAAAATATAGAACTTTGGAATGGTGATAATTTTGGAATTAAATTCATATAAACTCAGTTTAAAAACAAAAGCCTATAAATAGTTTATTATTCTGTATTTTCATTATTACGCAATTTTGTTGATAATTACCCGAAAGAGGATCGAACACACTCCCAACATTATAGAACAGTTGATTTAGAAACCTCTAGTATTATAGTAATATATTATAGTCAAAAATAGCCGAATAATATTAAAATATTATAAATAGTGAAAAATTTAATAGATAGTTATTAGTTTCCATAAATTATTTCTAAAACTTATTATGTAAATAAATACATCCGGTACTAATAATTTTAGTTGGCGTTTTAGTAGTTATCTAGCACACCCGAGCACACTGTAGCTTATACAATTTATAGTCAATATAATATCGAAATCACGTCATAGGAGATAATTTAACAACAAATGGGGAATTTAATCAGAATATTATTGTTAATGTTTCATCATCCGATTATAACATGATCGTCAACAAAGTAAAGCAATTGAGTTCCATCTAATTCTAATTAACAGACACGGCGGTCGAGGATTAACCCATAGTGTCAACCGCATCCGTGGTCAGTCGGGTACCGTCGAACGACGTCCGGAACTGTTCCGGAACCGGAAACTCTTTGTACTCACCGTCATCTCTCGGAATGAGAATGTTCATCTCGGAAGATTTAGCCGAGATTATTTGAGCATCCTTGGAACTCTTACTCAGGTAGACCTGTAGTAATATAATAAATAGAGGGATACTCTCCGAAGGTCGAGGGTTCGATCCCCGCATGGGAACCAGGGGAGATTTAGTTTCGGCACGAATGCTTTAAAGGGACTAGCGAGGGTGCATCTCTGCCTTGCATACTCAAGTGTCGTCAAGCTTTGCGCGCAATCCCTGATTTTTTTTTACTTTTTATGCCCCATACAAGTATTAGAATCCCCCCCCCCCCCCCAGCAGCTCTGCTAGTGAAGAGGTTACTCATTTCATGTGTAGCTCGGAGGTGCTGTTTCCTTTCCGGGGTCGTGCCATTTTAATTTCGCAACGGGGGGATATACGCCTCGCACGGCGGACTTCGGCTGGGGAGAAAAGGGGTGCTCGTAATAGGAGTGTTCAATTTCGGAAGTAAGTGTGCCAAGTTCCCTGCCTTACTAGGCAACAGCTAGGAAAAAGGGACCCTCGGATTGATGGGTTACCTATTAACTGAGAGGAAACTGTAAGACGTAAGACGAACCGTTAACAAACCTTTTGGATTATAATGCTGCTATGTAATATAATCTTTCCCACTGTATTTACTTATGTAGGCAATATTGTATATGTATTTGAATTATAATCAACGCGTGTCTCACCTGACATCCGTCGGTTTTATCGATATTAACAATAGGTAACCGTCCGGTAACCTGCGCTTTAACACTCTGGCAGTTGACAAAGTCCAAAGTCGAAATCACATCCTCGAATACCACACTCGACTTCTTACACTGGTCTAGCGTGATGATATTAGTTTTACCTTTGACCTGCGGTAGGATTGGAAGGTTTACATACAGTAAATCAACGTTAGAATAGATAATATTGCAATAAATAGTTGATAAAATAAAATGCCCTTGCGGAAATTGAAAGTACATGTCAACGAAACAGAAAGACTTGTATACGTACAAACGCTAATGTTACAACGATTCGCATCATTAGCTCTCACCTTTATGACACTATTGCTGCAAGAAATCACATCAATGACACTTATGTTACTACGATTCGCATCATTTAGTATCATCACCTGTATGACAATATTGCTGCAAGAAATTTTATCCTTAGTTCTCACCTTTATGACACTATTGGTACAACGAATCGCAATATTAACTCTCACCTGTATGACACTATTGCGGCAACGATTCTCATCTGTATGATACCATTGTTGCAACTATTATCAGCTGTATGACACTATTGCTGAAACGATTATCACCTGATGACACTATTGCTGTAACGATTCTCACCTGTATGACACTATTGCTGAAACGATTATCACCTGATGACACTATTGCTGTAACGATTCTCACCTGTATGACACTACTGTTGCAACGATTCTCACCTGTATGGCACTATTGCTGCAACGATTCTCACCCGTATGACACTATTGCTGCAACGATTATCACCTGATGACACTATTGCTGTAACGATTCTCACCTGTATGACACTATTGTTGCAACGATTCCCACCTGTATGACACTATTGCTGCAACGATTCTCAGCTGTATGACACTATTGCTGCAACAATTCTCACCTGTATGGCACTATTGCTGCAACGATTATCAGCTGTATGACACTTGCTGCAACGATTCTCACCTGTATAACACTATTGCTGCAACGTATTACACTATAGTTGCAACGATACTCACCTATATGACACTATTGCTGTAACGATACTCACCTGTATGACACTATTGCTGCAACGATTCTCACCGGTATGGCACTATTGCTGTAACGATACTCACCTGATGACACTATTGCTGCAACGATTCTCACCTGTATGGCACTATTGCTGCAACGATTCTCACCTGGATAACACTATTGCTGCAACGATTCTCACATGTATGACACTATTGCTTTAACGATACTCACCTGATGACACTATTGCTGCAACGAGTATCACCTGTATGACACTATTGCTGCAACGATTCTCACTTGGATTACACTATTGCTGCAACGATTCTCATCTGCATGGCACTATTGCTGCAACGATTATCACCTGTAGGACACTATTGCTGTAACGATACTCACCTGATGACACTATTGCTGCAACGATTCTCACCTGATGACACTATTGCTGCAACGATTCTCACCTGTATGGCACTATTGCTGCAACGATTCTCACCTGGATAACACTATTGCTTCAACGATTCTCACCTGTACGGTACTATTGCTGCAACGATTCTCACCTGTATGACACTATTGCTGTACCGTATTACACTATTGTTGCAACGATACTCACCTATATGACACTATTGCTGCAACGATTATCACTTGGATGACACTATTGCTGCAACGATTCTCACCTGTAGGGTAATATTGCTGCAACGATTCTCACCTGTATGACACTATTGCTGTAACGTATTACACTATTGTTGCAACGATACTCACCTAATGACACTACTGCTGCAACGATTATCACTTGGATGACACTATTGCTGCAACGATTCTCACCTGTACGGTACTATTGCTGCAAAGATTCTCACCTGTATGACACTATTGCTGTAACGTATCACACTATTGTTGTAGCGATACTCACCTGTATGACACTATTGCTGCAACGATTCTCACATGTATGGCACTATTGCTGCAACGATTCTCACCTGTATGACACTATTGATGCAACGATTATCACCTGTGTGACACTATTGCTGTAACGTATTACACTATTGTTGCAACGATACTCACCTATATGACACTATTGCTGCAGCGATTATCACTTGGATGACACTATTGCTGCAACGATTCTCACCTGTGCGGTACTATTGCTGCAACGATTCTCACCTGTGTAACACTATTGCTGTAACGTATTACACTATTGTTGCAACGATACTCACCTATATGACACTATTGCTGCAACGATTATCACTTGGGTGACACTATTGCTGCAACGATTCTCACCTGTACGGTACTATTGCTGCAACGATTCTCACCTGTATGACACTATTGCTGTAACGTATTACACTATTGTTGCAACGATACTCACCTATATGACATTATTGCTGCAACGATTATCACTTGGGTGACACTATTGCTGCAGCGATTCTCACCTGTACGGTACTATTGCTGCAACGATTCTCACCTGTATGACACTATTGCTGTAACGTATTACACTATTGTTGCAACGATACTCACCTATATTACACTATTGCTGCAACGATTATCACTTGGATGACACTATTGCTGCAACGATTCTCACCTGTACGGTACTATTGCTGCAACGATTCTCATCTGTATGACACTATTGCTGTAACGTATTACACTATTGTTGCAACGATACTCACCTATATGACACTATTGCTGCAACGATTATCACTTGGATGAGACTATTGCTGCAACGATTCTCACCTGTACGGTACTATTGCTGCAACGATTCTCACCTGTATGACACTATTGCTGCAACGTATTACACTATTGTTGTAACGATACTCACCTATATGACACTATTGCTGCAATGATTATCACTTGGATGACACTATTGCTGCAACGATTCTCACCTGTACGGTACTATTGCTACAACGATTCTCACCTGTATGACACTATTGCTGTAACGTATTACACTATTGTTGCAACGATACTCACCTATATGAAACTATTGCTGCAATGATTATCACTTGGATGACACTATTGCTGCAACGATTCTCACCTGTACGGTACTATTGCTGCAACGATTCTCACCTGTATGACACTATTGCTGTAACGTATTACACTATTGTTGCAACGACACTCACCTATATGACACTATTGCTGTAACGTATTACACTATTGTTGCAACGATACTCACCTATATGACATTATTGCTACAACGATTATCACTTGGGTGACACTATTGCTGCAGCGATTCTCACCTGTACGGTACTATTGCTGCAACGATTCTCACCTGTATGACACTATTGCTGTAACGTATTACACTATTGTTGCAACGATACTCACCTATATGACACTATTGCTGCAACGATTATCACTTGGATGACACTAGTGCTGCAACGATTCTCACCTGTACGGTACTATTGCTGCAACGATTCTCATCTGTATGACACTATTGTTGCAACGATACTCACCTATATCACACTATTGCTGCAATGATTACCACTTGGATGACACTATTGCTGCAACGATTCTCACCTGTACGGTACTATTGCTGCAACGATTCTCACCTGTATGACACTATTGCTGTAACGTATTACACTATTGTTGCAACGATACTCACCTATATGACACTATTGCTACAACAATTATCACTTGGATGAGACTATTGCTGCAACGATTCTCACCTGTACGGTACTATTGCTGCAACGATTCTCACCTGTATGACACTATTGCTGTAACGTATTACACTATTGTTGTAACGATACTCACCTGTATGACACTATTGCTGCAACGATTCTCACCTGTATGACACTATTGCTGTAACGTATTACACTATTGTTGTAACGATACTCACCTGTATGACACTATTGCTGCAACGATTCTCACCTGTATGACACTATTGCTGCAACGTATTACACTATTGTTGTAACGATACTCACCTGTATGACACTATTGCTGTAACGTATTACACTATTGTTGTAACGATACTCACCTGTATGACACTATTGCTGCAACGATTCTCACCTGTATGACACTATTGCTGTAACGTATTACACTATTGTTGTAACGATACTCACCTGTAAGACACTATTGCTGCAACGATTCTCACCTGTATGACACTATTGCTGTAACGTATTACACTATTGTTGTAACGATACTCACCTGTATGACACTATTGCTGCAACGATTCTCACCTGTACGGTACTATTGCTACAACGATTCTCACCTGTATGACACTATTGCTGTAACGTATTACACTATTGTTGAAACGATACTCACCTGTATGACACTATTGCTGCAACGATTCTCACCTGTATGACACTATTGCTTCAACGATTCTCACCTGTATGACACTATTGCTGTAACGTATTACACTATTGTTGTAACGATACTCACCTGTATGACACTATTGCTGCAACGATACTCACCTGTATGACACTATTGTTGCACCGAAACACATAAACACTTTCGCTTTTATCTTTAACCTCGACCAGTAAACTCTTGTTGTTGTCGTGAAACTCGACACGCCAACGCTTCTTATCCAGCTGTATCATTGGCTCACCGGAGGGCGGTGCCTTTGCGGTTCCCTGATAACCTCCGGAGGAACCAGCTGCTTTAGCGGGCACCACTGAAGCGCCTCTGAATATAAAGAAACGCAAATTCCGATATTTTAGCTTTAGGACTCAACTCATTCTTGAGGTACCGGTATCTTCAAATTCGTTAGTATTATTATCATTGAAATGGTAATTTTAATATTTATCATACGTTCTCTCTAATATTATCATTGGGTCGCTTAGAAAATTGCGATACATTTCCAACTGAAAAGAGTACCACCTAAGTGTTAGAACCGACTGATATAACCCCAAACACTTCTCGACTTCGTGAAATTAACTCACAGAATACAGTTGAAGGATATAAAATGAATATAGGGTTTGGTTTATAAACGTATAGTCTAAGTTTCTACTTACGGTATTTATTAGTTTAAGGTTATGACTTTGATGGATTTAATACCATTTAGAAGTAGCTCGGAGTGAAGGTTATGAAAAAAAAATAGCTGTAAAGACTTAATAAACCTCACATAGATAATTTAGATATGAATTCACAATAAAAGTTTTAGATATAAGATTAATGTTCAGTGAATGGAGTTCGTTTTACTTAATAGCGTTTGAAATATAAAACAGATGTTTTATATCTTTGGAGTACAATTAACAACAACTGAATGGAGTGGAGACAAGACAGTCTTCATTTTTACCGAAAGGGTTAATAAAGACGAAACCAAGTTAAAAAAAACTCAAAGAAAAGAAAGGTTTAAGAAAGATTCAAAGAATTCAATTCAAAGAAAGTTTTACTTTATTTCCTTATTAATTATTATTACCTTAGAGCAGGGTTCTTGTGGGTTTGCATATCGGATGTGACCTTCTTTAATCCTTTGGTTACACCATCACCCTGGTTTAGAGCGGAGAAGAGAGCCGCTTTATCGGCACCCCCAGTGGACGCAGCCACGGTGGGAGGGGGTGGGAGGTTGGGTGGGGGTGCCGGTGGACCTCCTCCACTCTGTACTGCCTTGGCCGGCGACCCAGTTCGGTTCCACGCTAATCCTACAGGTTAGGAGATACAAGTTTATTGATGATCATTTAATTAAATATCTTGAACGCATTGGACGCACTCACATGAACGAACTCACCCGAACACACTCACTTGGACGTACTCACGACTCACCTGTGGTGTGGTTGGACTTGATGTACCCTTGTAGGTCGGTTAACAAGGCAGTGTAAGACTTGACCCACTGTACGTGGTTATCATCAACCCCTTTGTACTCCTTGAGTACGCGGTTGAGATAGAAGGTGGCGGCGTCCAACATCTCTTTAACGTAGGGGGCGGGGGCTGGGGTTATTAATACCCACCCGAATGCGGGAGAACTCTCGGCTAGAGCTGCCAGATGGTTGTGCACCTTACTGGCGCGCCGTTTGTTCCTGTAATTATTATTTAATACATTTAATATCAAATAGTGGTACCGGTATGTGGTTAAGTATGACTTTTTAATTGTCATGATCTCATGAAGACCGACTTCTTCTTTTTTGACGCACAAAGAATACAGAATATGAATAAATATATCAGTATTCTAGAAATCCTTGCTTTATCACATAATGGGTACTATCGAAGCAATGAAACTGAAGACGTGTTGTTATATAAATTGATTGTAAAGGAATTGATTATCTTGTAGCGTTACGATTTCATCACGGCGTCGAGCAATATTGGCTAAATATAAATATCCGAAACTCATATATTCTGTCCGAGTGTATGGAGTTTTGTACGATCGAAGCGAAGTGAGTTTAAAACTCAATACACGAGGGCAGAATAACTGCACTGCCCGTAGTAATACGAACCTGTATGTTTCTATGTCGGCTATTTTATCGCTCAGTGGTTTGAGAAGTTTAGCCAACTCGGCATCAGCAGGTTTGCTACAACGGACAGCCGTTGATACGACATCCTTACTGAGATGGAAAGTGTCAGCCACTAACTGAGCCTGAAAAGGAGGAATAATATATATATTTAACAGTATAACGGCGAAACGGATCGAAGTACCGGTATTATATAATGATAAAGAATATATAAATGATAAATATACTGACAACGGCCGACAGACACTAAACTCATCTTGTACATTTCCTACACATATAGACTTAGATAATTATAAATATAACATTGCCTTGCACTCCGTTATAATACCGGTACTCTACAAACCATACCTGTTCGGCTACCTCGCCGCCAATGGCTCCACTCTTGGCAAGGTAGTTCGCCAAAGCATTCGAGATGATCGCGTTGAATAGGTCTACAGAAACCGAGCTGTCCGCACCTCCATCCCCACCGGTACCACTCAACGCAACTGTCTCCAAACGGGAAGCCACCGACTCCAAACGACCAATTATTGAAGATAATTCTGGCAACGACATATTTGATTTTATATGATCACAATGTGGCAATTACAATAGGCCTTATATAACTGATTTTGATACAGGATACGGGTCGTTATGTATTAAACTAATATGTAGGGTAGGCTTAGCGTAGTATAGATCTTTAAACCTACCAGACTGGTTGTCTTATTACAGATCTTATTATTCGGATAACTTTGGCAGCCTCATGGAGTGAATAAGCATGGTGGACAGCCCACATGACTTTCTGAGACGCATCTTAAAGGACACTGGCCTTGAAAATGCGCATTAACTAGCAAATGCCGCCATGGGTGATAGCTGGAGTTGTTGCGACGCAATTTTGTCGACAAGCCCGCACAGCCTGACAGCATTCTTAAAAATGCAGCTGCAATGCAGCATGCCGATCCTAGCAGTAGTAGTACAGCATTATCAATTATCGGCCTTTCAGCCTTTCACCCTTCCGGCCTTATGACAATAATGTCGGAAATAGCCAGTGCATCATCTTGTACTTTGGCAGCCTCATGGAGTGAATAAGCATGGTGGACAGCCCATGACTTTCTTGAGACGCATCTTAATGGACACTGGCCTTAAAGATGCGGATGATCTAGCAAATGTCATGGGTGATAGGGAGTTGTGGCGGTGCAATTTTGTTGACAAGCCGGCACAGCATTCTTAAAAATGCAGCTGTAATGCAGCATGCCGATCCTAGTAGTAGTAGTAGTAGTGCGTATTTAACGTGCGATTGGAAATAAGTTCGTGCTACCCTTCCGTGGGTGGTAGATGTCGCGGTTATGTATTGGTGGTTGGGAAGGGTGGGGGGGGGGGGGGGGGGATTAAAAGGGGTGAACACGTACTGTCCCCCTTTCTTTGATTGATTGGTGGTGTGGGTAAATTTCTCAAAACCTGATTTTGTGATACAGTCGCTCAATTTTAATTTGTATCTCATAACTGGGCCTCGTGCTGCGCGAAGGCCCCACGAACGTGTAACTACTATATAATTAATATATCATATTTCCGTGCTTTTAAGTTTTCATTATTATCAGTATCAGTATTTATTATCAATACCAACAAGCTCCTCAAGTTGATTAAGGCAACAATGAAAAGCGCAAATATCTTAAACTTCGTGATTTGAAAAATAAAGATTCTAAAAAACAGCTGACGTTTCGATATTATCGATATTTCTGACTAAGTTCTTCCAGATCTGCTAATGCATAGTTTTCAGTTAAATAATTAAATTCAACTTCCATAATTTAAGATAGAGTTACAAAAATATAACATAAATAAACACTAGTAAAACCCAAAACAGATAAAATATATAAGATAAACACTAATTGGAATTTCCTTCATAACAAGATTCTCATCAGCTAATTTATTGCAAAAAATTTCCAATCTTTAAAATAGGTCCCTTTCTATTGTGACCGCCACTCGCCACAGACATTGTGGTCTATGGTGAATTAATTATCTCTGCTCTGCATGCCTATTGGAGCTGATCACCTGTGAGGCCCCACGTTCACTCCCCACAGTGGTGGTATTGACTACTTTACTTAGCTAGCTTATCAGCTAATCCCTGAATCCTGCAGACAGCTATTTAACAACAGACACTAAGCCAACGTGATCGCGGAACTGTGATACTAAGTTTTTTTTCCGACATCATCATGTCTACGAAATTGATATCGAAGAATGTTTCGACCATTCAATACGACGACCAGAAACTCGGTACGAGTGGGATCCGTAAACGTGTAACCGTATTCCAACAACCACATTATACCGAGAACTTCATCCAATCAGCGTTGGCCGCTGTCGGAGACAACCTAGCGGGTTCGTCGTTGCTGGTCGGCGGCGACGGACGGTTCTACATGCCGGAAGCGATCGCGCTAATCGTCGGAATTGCGGCGGCCAACGGGGTGTCCCGTCTGGTGATCGCCCAGAATGGGATAATGTCGACACCGGCGGCGAGTTGTGTTATCCGTAAACGCGGCCTCGTCGGCGGGTTCGTGCTCACCGCGAGCCACAACCCCGGTGGCCGCAACGCCGATTTCGGGATAAAGTTCAACTGCGCGAACGGAGGCCCCGCCCCGGAGTCATTCACCTCGGAGGTTTATAGGCGAACCAAAGAGATCAGGGAATACAGGATAGTGGATGGGCTCACTGTGGATACCTCGCGGATACACAAGGAAACATTCTCTGTTGACGGCAAACAGTTCGTCGTCGAAGTTATAGATGCGGTAGAGGAGTACCTCGAACTCCTCCAGAAGATCTTCGACTTCGGAGTTCTCCGTCGTTTTTTCTCGAGTAACTCAGTGGTTCTGGACGCGATGCACGGCGTTATGGGTCCTTACGTTGAGCGGATCGTGGTGGGTGCGTTGGGTGCGGCGCCCAGCTCCGCGGTTAACTGCGTCCCGTCGCCGGACTTCGGGGGCCGCCATCCGGACCCGAATTTGACGTACGCGCGGGACCTCGTGGTCACCATGGAGACGGGCACGCATTCCGTTGGGGTCGCTTTCGACGGCGACGGTGATCGCAATATGATTATCGGGAGGAGCGGCGTCTTCGTTAACCCGTGCGATTCGGTGGCGGTGATTGCGGATAACGCTATCGATTGCGTGCCTTACTTCGCCGCTGGGGGCGTTAAGGGCGTGGCTCGGTCCATGCCGACGAGCTGCGCCGTAGACAGGGTGGCTAAAGGGCGGGGCTGGGGTCTGTACGAGGTTCCCACCGGGTGGAAGTACTTCGGGAACCTAATGGACGCTGGCAAGTGAGTTTCCCTACTGCCATTACTAATGGTCGCACTGTCTGTATCAGTTTGTAATCACTTTAACTAGCTGGTCCGCAGTTTCGGGTCTAACGAACGCTACAGATAGTTAGTTAGTTACTCTATTTCTGCCTCTGTATAACTTTTTTTTGGGTAGAATAACATAATTAATGTAAATGTAATGGCAACAACAAATACAAACTATCGTTTATTATAAGTTTGTCATAAAAGGAGTGCCACGCCCAATGCCAAATCTCCTCATTTTAAAATTTTAGAAAATTCTTCCATTCGTTTCACACGTTCCGTTTACCGGTCGCTTTTCTTTACCTTCCATTTGATGCGGCTTACCAGAAAACCCCCAAAACTTCGATGAAACCTAGAAGTAAAACCTATTAAGAGAAATACAACTTTGAAAATGTTTAGGTACCACTTATAGCGCAAAAAGTACAAATACTATAGAATGATGTATTTTTTCTAAAAAGTGGCCTAATAAATGGGAGAAATTATCCTTAATGGGACTGTACAATTTGCGATTTGTCGTAACAGCAATTATGTACTCAGCAGGGGGGCCGAAATTCCCCCCCCCCCCCCATTATATGGGACTTTAATTACCATCCCTTTGCATTACCCTCACTGCTATCTATTATTTTCCATAAGGTTGAGTATCTGTGGAGAGGAAAGTTTCGGTACTGGATCAGACCACATCAGGGAGAAAGACGGCCTCTGGGCCTTCCTGGCCTGGGCCTCTATAATGGCCACCAAAAAGCTCGAAGTCGCAGACATTCTCAGCCGCCATTGGTCGGTTTACGGTCGCAATTTCTTCACTCGTTACGACTACGAAGAGGTCGCTACAGAAGGCGCCAATAAGATGGTTGAGAACCTCCGCAAAGCCATGGCGGATAATTCCTTGGTAAACAAGGAGTTTAGCAGCGGCGGTGTCACGTACAAGGTGGCAAAGGTCGATGACTTCTCGTACACTGACACCGTGGACGGGAGCGTGGTCAGTAAACAGGGGATCCGGGTTATTATGGACGACGGTTCTAGAATAATCTACCGACTTAGCGGGACAGGTAGTGCCGGGGCTACCATCCGGATGTATGTCGAGTCTTACGAAGCGAAGGCTGAACGACAAGTGATGGAGGCCAGTAAGGTTTTGGGGCCGTTAGTCGATATAGCACTGAGGATATCGGACTTAGAGAAACTAACTGGAAGACAAAAACCTACTGTTATTACTTAGTTGGTTCTCTTAGTAGTCCGGTTTCTAGGGTAACATTTATCACTGTCAGGGGTTTTCCACACAGGTCTAGTGGCTCTAGTCCAGATTGCCACTGTCGTTAAATCGTAGTACATTGATTATTATTGGTGGTATTCATAATTTATTTTTCTATTGTTATATATTTAAATGTAATTAACAAATTCAATTTAATCCAAAATTATACCAACAAATTAATTGAGTACAGCGCCATCAGTAGTATATTAGTTCCCTGTGAGCTGAGTCTCAGATTAAATTGATTTTAATATCGTTCCAATAAGAAATATTACATTCATATCATTGTGATGGCCAAACAGTACAATAGTCTACAATGTTTATACATATTGCGTGAATGGAGATGGATTTAACGACACCACGAGCTATTCTATAATATTATTGCTCCATTTATAGTTAGTATGATTATATTTGGTGTTATTTATTTAAAAAACCCCGACTTACTAACTAGTGTTTGCCAATTATTTCGTTGGTTGGGCTGCCGTAGAGGCTATTATTAGTGATAACATTATTCGAAATGTTATTTAGTTTGTTGTGCTACTTAATAATATGCATATTAGTTATAATAAATAACCGGTACTGTTATTAATATATATTTTAGTTCACTCTAGCAATGCTAAATTAGCATTTCGAACCATTTATTAAAAAAGAAACATGAGTTTCTAATAACATACCTACAAATCAAAGGGGCAAAATCAAATCAAATCATTTGGAATCCTATGAGACTATCTATCTCATCTCTGTTGCTATGTGAGGAAGGGAACCAGTGCAGCTGGCGCCTATTAATTAATTCCAGCTCTGTGCTGCTATTATCTCGGTTGTGGGGGGGGGGGGGGGGGGTCTTGTGGGGGCTGTTCTCCATAAGTCTGGGGGGTGGCGGGCGTGTAGTATGTGTGTCCGTGTCGGAAGCCAATATATAACTAGCCATATTATAATGATAACTGTTCGCTGAGAGGGTTTGCAGTTTTGATGGTTCTCTTACAATGTGTTCAATTAAACTGATTCCATACCGTAAAATGTTCAGTTTGGCAGTATATTAAAATGTCACAGATATCAACTTCCTACTGGGGCTTTAGGAGCTGTGGTTTCCATACAAGGTGTACGTACACCTTGTTTCCATACAAGGTGTACGTACACCTTGTTTCCATATCAATTCATTAAATATCATTTAATCGGGAAGGCAGCAAAATAAATAATTACAACTGTCTACAAGTTGTCTGGATCATTATGCAACTGTACCAAGTTGTCTGGATCATTATGCAACTGTACCAAGTTGTCTGGATCATTATGCAACTGTACCAAGTTGTCTGGATCATTATGCAACTGTACCAAGTTGTCTGGATCATTATGCAACTGTACCAAGTTGTCTGGATCATTATGCAACTGTACCAAGTTGTCTGGATCATTATGCAACTGTACCAAGTTGTCTGGATCATTATGCAACTGTACCAAGTTGTCTGGATCATTATGCAACTGTACCAAGTTGTCTGGATCATTATGCAACTGCACGCCCTTCTGTACTGGATCATTATGCAACTGCACGCCCTTCTGTACTGGATCATTATGCAACTGTACCAAGTTGTCTGGATCATTATGCAACTGTACCAAGTTGTCTGGATCATCATGCAACTGTACCAAGTTGTCTGGATCATTATGCAACTGTACCAAGTTGTCTGGATCATTATGCAACTGTACCAAGTTGTCTGGATCATTATGCAACTGTACCAAGTTGTCTGGATCATTATGCAACTGCACGCCCTTCTGTACTGGATCATTATGCAACTGCACGCCCTTCTGTACTGGATCATTATGCAACTGTACCAAGTTGTCTGGATCATTATGCAACTGTACCAAGTTGTCTGGATCATTATGCAACTGTACGCCCTTCTGTACTGGATCATTATACAACTGCACGCCCTTCTGTACTGGATCATTATACAACTGTACGCCCTTCTGTACTGGATCATTATGCAACTGTACGCCCTTCTGTACTGGATCATTATGCAACTGTACCAAGTTGTCTGGATCATTTTGCAACTGTACGCCCTTCTGTACTGGATCATTATACAACTGTACCAAGTTGTCTGGATCATTATGCAACTGTACGCCCTTCTGTACTGGATCATTATACAACTGCACGCCCTTCTGTACTGGATCATTATGCAACTGTACGCCCTTCTTGACTGGATCATTATGCAACTGTACGCCCTTCTGTACTGGATTATTATACAACTGTACGCCCTTCTGTACTGGATCATTATGCAACTGTACGCCATTCTGTACTGGATCATTATACAACTGCACGCCCTTCTGTACTGGATCATTATACAACTGTACGCCCTTCTGTACTGGCTCATTATGCAACTTTACGCACTTCTGTACTGGATCATTATACAACTGTACGCCCTTCTGTACTGGATCGTTATGCAACTGCACGCCCTTCTGTACTGGATCATTATGCAACTGTACGCCCTTCTGTACTGGATCGTTATGCAACTGCACGCCCTTCTGTACTGGATCATTATGCAACTGTACGCCCTTCTGTACTGGATCGTTATACAACTGTACGCCCTTCTGTACTGGACCATTATGCAACTGTACGCCCTTCTGTACTGGACCATTATGCAACTGTACGCCCTTCTGTACTGGATCATTATGCAACTGTACGCCCTTCTGTACTGGATCATTATGCAACTGCACGCCCTTCTGTACTGGATCATTATGCAACTGTACGCCCTTCTGTACTGGATCATTATACAACTGCACGCCCTTCTGTACTGGATCATTATGCAACTGTACGCCCTTCTGTACTGGATCATTATGCAACTGTACGCCCTTCTGTACTGGATCGTTATACAACTGTACGCCCTTCTGTACTGGATCATTATGCAACTTTACGCCCTTCTGTACTGGATCATTATGCAACTGTACGCCCTTCTGTACTGGATCGTTATGCAACTGCACGCCCTTCTGTACTGGATCATTATACAACTGCACGCCCTTCTGTACTGGATCATTATACAACTGCACGCCCTTCTGTACTGGATCATTATACAACTGTACGCCCTTCTGTACTGGATCGTTATACAACTGTACGCCCTTCTGTACTGGATCATTATGCAACTTTACGCCCTTCTGTACTGGATCGTTATACAACTGTACGCCCTTCTGTACTGGACCATTATGCAACTGTACGCCCTTCTGTACTGGACCATTATGCAACTGTACCAAGTTGTCTGGATCATTATGCAACTGTACGCCCTTCTGTACTGGATCATTATGCAACTGCACGCCCTTCTGTACTGGATCATTATACAACTGTACGCCCTTCTGTACTGGATCATTTTGCAACTGTACGCCCTTCTGTACTGGATCATTATACAACTGCACGCCCTTCTGTACTGGATCATTATACAACTGTACGCCCTTCTGTACTGGATCGTTATACAACTGTACGCCCTTCTGTACTGGATCATTATGCAACTGTACGCCCTTCTGTACTGGATCATTATGCAACTTTACGCCCTTCTGTACTGGATCGTTATACAACTGTACGCCCTTCTGTACTGGACCATTATGCAACTGTACGCCCTTCTGTACTGGACCATTATGCAACTGTACCAAGTTGTCTGGATCATTATGCAACTGTACGCCCTTCTGTACTGGATCATTATGCAACTGTACGCCCTTCTGTACTGGATCATTATGCAACTGCACGCCCTTCTGTACTGGATCATTATGCAACTGTACGCCCTTCTGTACTGGATCGTTATACAACTGTACGCCCTTCTGTACTGGATCATTATGCAACTGTACGCCCTTCTGTACTGGATCATTATGCAACTGTACGCCCTTCTGTACTGGATCATTATGCAACTGTACGCCCTTCTGTACTGGATCATTATGCAACTGTACGCCCTTCTGTACTGGACCATTATGCAACTGTACCAAGTTGTCTGGATCATTATGCAACTGTACGCCCTTCTGTACTGGATCATTATGCAACTGCACGCCCTTCTGTACTGGATCATTATACAACTGCACGCCCTTCTGTACTGGATCATTATGCAACTGTACGCCCTTCTGTACTGGATCATTATGCAACTGTACGCCCTTCTGTACTGGATCATTATGCAACTGTACGCCCTTCTGTACTGGATCATTATGCAACTGTACGCCCTTCTGTACTGGACCATTATGCAACTGTACCAAGTTGTCTGGATCATTATGCAACTGTACGCCCTTCTGTACTGGATCATTATGCAACTGTACGCCCTTCTGTACTGGATCATTATGCAACTGTACGCCCTTCTGTACTGGACCATTATGCAACTGTACCAAGTTGTCTGGATCATTATGCAACTGTACGCCCTTCTGTACTGGATCATTATGCAACTGTACGCCCTTCTGTACTGGACCATTATGCAACTGTACGCCCTTCTGTACTGGATCATTATGCAACTGTACCAAGTTGTCTGGATCATTATGCAACTGTACGCCCTTCTGTACTGGATCATTATGCAACTGTACGCCCTTCTGTACTGGATCATTATGCAACTGTACGCCCTTCTGTACTGGACCATTATGCAACTGTACCAAGTTGTCTGGATCATTATGCAACTGTACGCCCTTCTGTACTGGATCATTATACAACTGCACGCCCTTCTGTACTGGATCATTATGCAACTGTACGCCCTTCTGTACTGGATCATTATACAACTGCACGCCCTTCTGTACTGGATCATTATGCAACTGTACGCCCTTCTGTACTGGATCATTATGCAACTGTACGCCCTTCTGTACTGGATCATTATGCAACTGTACGCCCTTCTGTACTGGATCATTATGCAACTGTACGCCCTTCTGTACTGGATCATTATACAACTGTACGCCCTTCTGTACTGGATCATTATGCAACTGTACGCCCTTCTGTACTGGATCATTATGCAACTGTACCAAGTTGTCTGGATCATTATGCAACTGTACGCCCTTCTGTACTGGATCATTATACAACTGCACGCCCTTCTGTACTGGATCATTATGCAACTGTACGCCCTTCTGTACTGGATCATTATGCAACTGTACGCCCTTCTGTACTGGATCATTATGCAACTGTACGCCCTTCTGTACTGGACCATTATGCAACTGTACCAAGTTGTCTGGATCATTATGCAACTGTACGCCCTTCTGTACTGGATCATTATGCAACTGTACGCCCTTCTGTACTGGATCATTATGCAACTGCACGCCCTTCTGTACTGGATCATTATACAACTGCACGCCCTTCTGTACTGGATCATTATACAACTGCACGCCCTTCTGTACTGGATCATTATGCAACTGTACGCCCTTCTGTACTGGATCATTATGCAACTGCACGCCCTTCTGTACTGGATCATTATACAACTGTACGCCCTTCTGTACTGGATCGTTATGCAACTGTACGCCCTTCTGTACTGGATCATTATGCAACTGTACGCCCTTCTGTACTGGATCGTTATACAACTGTACGCCCTTCTGTACTGGACCATTATGCAACTGTACGCCCTTCTGTACTGGACCATTATGCAACTGTACCAAGTTGTCTGGATCATTATGCAACTGTACGCCCTTCTGTACTGGATCATTATGCAACTGTACGCCCTTCTGTACTGGATCATTATGCAACTGTACGCCCTTCTGTACTGGATCATTATGCAACTGTACGCCCTTCTGTACTGGATCATTATACAACTGTACGCCCTTCTGTACTGGATCATTATGCAACTGTACGCCCTTCTGTACTGGATCATTATACAACTGCACGCCCTTCTGTACTGGATCATTATACAACTGCACGCCCTTCTGTACTGGATCATTATACAACTGCACGCCCTTCTGTACTGGATCATTATGCAACTGTACGCCCTTCTGTACTGGATCATTATACAACTGTACGCCCTTCTGTACTGGATCATTATACAACTGTACGCCCTTCTGTACTGGATCGTTATGCAACTGTACGCCCTTCTGTACTGGATCATTATACAACTGTACGCCCTTCTGTACTGGATCATTATGCAACTGTACGCCCTTCTGTACTGGATCATTATGCAACTGCACGCCCTTCTGTACTGGATCATTATGCAACTGTACGCCCTTCTGTACTGGATCATTATGCAACTGCACGCCCTTCTGTACTGGATCATTATGCAACTGTACGCCCTTCTGTACTGGATCATTATACAACTGTACGCCCTTCTGTACTGGATCATTATACAACTGTACGCCCTTCTGTACTGGATCATTATGCAACTGCACGTCCTTCTGTACTGGATCATTATACAACTGTACGCCCTTCTGTACTGGATCGTTATACAACTGTACGCCCTTCTGTACTGGATCATTATACAACTGCACGCCCTTCTGTACTGGATCATTATACAACTGCACGCCCTTCTGTACTGGATCATTATACAACTGCACGCCCTTCTGTACTGGATCATTATGCAACTGTACGCCCTTCTGTACTGGATCATTATACAACTGTACGCCCTTCTGTACTGGATCATTATACAACTGTACGCCCTTCTGTACTGGATCGTTATACAACTGTACGCCCTTCTGTACTGGATCATTATGCAACTGTACGCCCTTCTGTACTGGATCGTTATACAACTGTACGCCCTTCTGTACTGGACCATTATGCAACTGTACGCCCTTCTGTACTGGACCATTATGCAACTGTACCAAGTTGTCTGGATCATTATGCAACTGTACGCCCTTCTGTACTGGATCATTATGCAACTGCACGCCCTTCTGTACTGGATCATTATACAACTGTACGCCCTTCTGTACTGGATCATTTTGCAACTGTACGCCCTTCTGTACTGGATCATTATGCAACTGTACGCCCTTCTGTACTGGATCATTATGCAACTGCACGCCCTTCTGTACTGGATCATTATGCAACTGTACGCCCTTCTGTACTGGATCATTATACAACTGCACGCCCTTCTGTACTGGATCATTATGCAACTGTACGCCCTTCTGTACTGGATCATTATGCAACTGTACGCCCTTCTGTACTGGATCGTTATACAACTGTACGCCCTTCTGTACTGGATCATTATGCAACTTTACGCCCTTCTGTACTGGATCATTATGCAACTGTACGCCCTTCTGTACTGGATCGTTATGCAACTGCACGCCCTTCTGTACTGGATCATTATACAACTGCACGCCCTTCTGTACTGGATCATTATACAACTGCACGCCCTTCTGTACTGGATCATTATACAACTGTACGCCCTTCTGTACTGGATCGTTATACAACTGTACGCCCTTCTGTACTGGATCATTATGCAACTTTACGCCCTTCTGTACTGGATCATTATGCAACTGTACGCCCTTCTGTACTGGATCGTTATGCAACTGCACGCCCTTCTGTACTGGATCATTATACAACTGCACGCCCTTCTGTACTGGATCATTATACAACTGTACGCCCTTCTGTACTGGATCATTATGCAACTTTACGCCCTTCTGTACTGGATCATTATGCAACTGTACGCCCTTCTGTACTGGATCGTTATGCAACTGCACGCCCTTCTGTACTGGATCATTATACAACTGCACGCCCTTCTGTACTGGATCATTATACAACTGTACGCCCTTCTGTACTGGATCGTTATGCAACTGCACGCCCTTCTGTACTGGATCATTATGCAACTGTACGCCCTTCTGTACTGGATCATTATGCAACTGCACGCCCTTCTGTACTGGATCATTATGCAACTGTACGCCCTTCTGTACTGGATCATTATACAACTGTACGCCCTTCTGTACTGGATCATTATGCAACTTTACGCCCTTCTGTACTGGATCATTATGCAACTGTACGCCCTTCTGTACTGGATCGTTATGCAACTGCACGCCCTTCTGTACTGGATCATTATACAACTGCACGCCCTTCTGTACTGGATCATTATGCAACTGTACGCCCTTCTGTACTGGATCATTATGCAACTGTACGCCCTTCTGTATTGGATCATTATACAACTGCACGCCCTTCTGTACTGGATCATTATACAACTGCACGCCCTTCTGTACTGGATCATTATACAACTGCACGCCCTTCTGTACTGGATCATTATGCAACTGTACCAAGTTGTCTGGATCATTTTGCAACTGTACGCCCTTCTGTACTGGATCATTATACAACTGCACGCCCTTCTGTACTGGATCATTATGCAACTGTACCAAGTTGTCTGGATCATTTTGCAACTGTACGCCCTTCTGTACTGAATCATTTACAATCTGGATCATTTTGCAACTGTACGCCCTTCTGTACTGGATCATTATACAACTGTACGCCCTTCTGTACTGGATCATTATACAACTGTACGCCCTTCTGTACTGGATCATTATGCAACTTTACGCCCTTCTGTACTGGATCATTATACAACTGTACGCCCTTCTGTACTGGATCGTTATGCAACTGCACGCCCTTCTGTACTGGATCATTATGCAACTGTACGCCCTTCTGTACTGGATCGTTATGCAACTGTACGCCCTTCTGTACTGGATCGTTATGCAACTGTACGCCCTTCTGTACTGGATCATTATGCAACTGTACGCCCTTCTGTACTGGATCATTATACAACTGTACGCCCTTCTGTACTGGATCATTATGCAACTGTACGCCCTTCTGTACTGGATCATTATGCAACTGTACGCCCTTCTGTACTGGATCGTTATGCAACTGTACGCCCTTCTGTACTGGATCGTTATGCAACTGTACGCCCTTCTGTACTGGATCGTTATGCAACTGCACGCCCTTCTGTACTGGATCATTATACAACTGTACGCCCTTCTGTACTGGATCATTATACAACTGTACGCCCTTCTGTACTGGATCATTATACAACTGTACGCCCTTCTGTACTGGATCATTATGCAACTGTACGCCCTTCTGTACTGGATCGTTATGCAACTGCACGCCCTTCTGTACTGGATCATTATACAACTGTACGCCCTTCTGTACTGGATCATTATGCAACTGCACGCCCTTCTGTACTGGATCATTATGCAACTGTACGCCCTTCTGTACTGGATCGTTATGCAACTGCACGCCCTTCTGTACTGGATCATTATACAACTGCACGCCCTTCTGTACTGGATCATTATGCAACTTTACGCCCTTCTGTACTGGATCATTATACAACTGTACGCCCTTCTGTACTGGATCGTTATGCAACTGCACGCCCTTCTGTACTGGATCATTATGCAACTGTACGCCCTTCTGTACTGGATCATTATACAACTGTACGCCCTTCTGTACTGGATCATTATGCAACTGTACGCCCTTCTGTACTGGATCATTATACAACTGTACGCCCTTCTGTACTGGATCGTTATGCAACTGCACGCCCTTCTGTACTGGATCATTATGCAACTGTACGCCCTTCTGTACTGGATCATTATGCAACTGTACGCCCTTCTGTACTGGATCATTATGCAACTTTACGCCCTTCTGTACTGGATCATTATACAACTGTACGCCCGTCTGTACTGGATCATTATGCAACTGTACGCCCTTCTGTACTGGATCATTTTGCAACTGTACGCCCTTCTGTACTGGATCATTATGCAACTGTACGCCCTTCTGTACTGGATCATTATGCAACTTTACGCCCTTCTGTACTGGATCATTATACAACTGTACGCCCTTCTGTACTGGATCATTATGCAACTGTACGCCCTTCTGTACTGGATCATTATACAACTGTACGCCCTTCTGTACTGGATCATTATGCAACTGCACGCCCTTCTGTACTGGATCATTATGCAACTGTACGCCCTTCTGTACTGGATCGTTATGCAACTGCACGCCCTTCTGTACTGGATCATTATACAACTGCACGCCCTTCTGTACTGGATCATTATGCAACTGTACGCCCTTCTGTACTGGATCATTATACAACTGTACGCCCTTCTGTACTGGATCGTTATGCAACTGCACGCCCTTCTGTACTGGATCATTATGCAACTGTACGCCCTTCTGTACTGGATCATTATACAACTGTACGCCCTTCTGTACTGGATCATTATGCAACTGTACGCCCTTCTGTACTGGATCATTATACAACTGTACGCCCTTCTGTACTGGATCGTTATGCAACTGCACGCCCTTCTGTACTGGATCATTATGCAACTGTACGCCCTTCTGTACTGGATCATTATGCAACTGTACGCCCTTCTGTACTGGATCATTATGCAACTTTACGCCCTTCTGTACTGGATCGTTATGCAACTGCACGCCCTTCTGTACTGGATCATTATGCAACTGCACGCCCTTCTGTACTGGATCATTATACAACTGTACGCCCTTCTGTACTGGATCGTTATGCAACTGCACGCCCTTCTGTACTGGATCATTATGCAACTGTACGCCCTTCTGTACTGGATCATTATGCAACTTTACGCCCTTCTGTACTGGATCATTATACAACTGTACGCCCTTCTGTACTGGATCATTATGCAACTGTACGCCCTTCTGTACTGGATCATTATACAACTGTACGCCCTTCTGTACTGGATCGTTATGCAACTGCACGCCCTTCTGTACTGGATCATTATGCAACTTTACGCCCTTCTGTACTGGATCATTATACAACTGTACGCCCTTCTGTACTGGATCGTTATGCAACTGCACGCCCTTCTGTACTGGATCATTTTGCAACTGTACGCCCTTCTGTACTGGATCATTATACAACTGTACGCCCTTCTGTACTGGATCATTATGCAACTGTACGCCCTTCTGTACTGGATCATTATACAACTGTACGCCCTTCTGTACTGGATCATTTTGCAACTGTACGCCCTTCTGTACTGGATCATTATGCAACTGTACGCCCTTCTGTACTGGATCATTATGCAACTTTACGCCCTTCTGTACTGGATCATTATACAACTGTACGCCCTTCTGTACTGGATCATTATGCAACTTTACGCCCTTCTGTACTGGATCATTATACAACTGTACGCCCTTCTGTACTGGATCGTTATGCAACTGCACGCCCTTCTGTACTGGATCATTATGCAACTGTACGCCCTTCTGTACTGGATCATTATACAACTGTACGCCCTTCTGTACTGGATCATTATGCAACTTTACGCCCTTCTGTACTGGATCATTATACAACTGTACGCCCTTCTGTACTGGATCGTTATGCAACTGCACGCCCTTCTGTACTGGATCATTATGCAACTGTACGCCCTTCTGTACTGGATCATTATGCAACTGTACGCCCTTCTGTACTGGATCATTATACAACTGTACGCCCTTCTGTACTGGATCGTTATGCAACTGCACGCCCTTCTGTACTGGATCATTATGCAACTGTACGCCCTTCTGTACTGGATCATTATGCAACTGTACGCCCTTCTGTACTGGATCATTATACAACTGTACGCCCTTCTGTACTGGATCATTATGCAACTTTACGCCCTTCTGTACTGGATCATTATGCAACTGTACGCCCTTCTGTACTGGATCGTTATGCAACTGCACGCCCTTCTGTACTGGATCATTATGCAACTGCACGCCCTTCTGTACTGGATCATTATGCAACTGTACGCCCTTCTGTACTGGATCATTATGCAACTGTACGCCCTTCTGTACTGGATCATTATACAACTGCACGCCCTTCTGTACTGGATCATTATACAACTGCACGCCCTTCTGTACTGGATCATTATACAACTGCACGCCCTTCTGTACTGGATCATTATGCAACTGTACCAAGTTGTCTGGATCATTTTGCAACTGTACGCCCTTCTGTACTGGATCATTATACAACTGTACGCCCTTCTGTACTGGATCATTATGCAACTTTACGCCCTTCTGTACTGGATCATTATGCAACTGTACGCCCTTCTGTACTGGATCGTTATGCAACTGCACGCCCTTCTGTACTGGATCATTATACAACTGCACGCCCTTCTGTACTGGATCATTATGCAACTGTACGCCCTTCTGTACTGGATCATTATGCAACTGTACGCCCTTCTGTACTGGATCATTATACAACTGCACGCCCTTCTGTACTGGATCATTATGCAACTGCACGCCCTTCTGTACTGGATCATTATACAACTGCACGCCCTTCTGTACTGGATCATTATGCAACTGTACCAAGTTGTCTGGATCATTTTGCAACTGTACGCCCTTCTGTACTGGATCATTATACAACTGCACGCCCTTCTGTACTGGATCATTATGCAACTGTACCAAGTTGTCTGGATCATTTTGCAACTGTACGCCCTTCTGTACTGGATCATTTACAATCTGGATCATTTTGCAACTGTACGCCCTTCTGTACTGGATCATTATACAACTGTACGCCCTTCTGTACTGGATCATTATGCAACTGTACGCCCTTCTGTACTGGATCGTTATGCAACTGTACGCCCTTCTGTACTGGATCGTTATGCAACTGTACGCCCTTCTGTACTGGATCATTATGCAACTGTACGCCCTTCTGTACTGGATCATTATGCAACTGTACGCCCTTCTGTACTGGATCGTTATGCAACTGCACGCCCTTCTGTACTGGATCATTATGCAACTGTACGCCCTTCTGTACTGGATCATTATGCAACTGTACGCCCTTCTGTACTGGATCATTATGCAACTGTACGCCCTTCTGTACTGGATCATTATGCAACTGTACGCCCTTCTGTACTGGATCGTTATGCAACTGCACGCCCTTCTGTACTGGATCATTATGCAACTGTACGCCCTTCTGTACTGGATCGTTATGCAACTGCACGCCCTTCTGTACTGGATCGTTATGCAACTGCACGCCCTTCTGTACTGGATCATTATGCAACTGTACGCCCTTCTGTACTGGATCATTATGCAACTGTACGCCCTTCTGTACTGGATCATTATGCAACTGTACGCCCTTCTGTACTGGATCATTATGCAACTGTACGCCCTTCTGTACTGGATCATTATGCAACTGTACGCCCTTCTGTACTGGATCGTTATGCAACTGCACGCCCTTCTGTACTGGATCATTATGCAACTGTACGCCCTTCTGTACTGGATCATTATGCAACTGTACGCCCTTCTGTACTGGATCATTATGCAACTGTACGCCCTTCTGTACTGGATCATTATGCAACTGTACGCCCTTCTGTACTGGATCATTATGCAACTGTACGCCCTTCTGTACTGGATCATTATGCAACTGTACGCCCTTCTGTACTGGATCATTATGCAACTGTACGCCCTTCTGTACTGGATCATTATGCAACTGTACGCCCTTCTGTACTGGATCGTTATGCAACTGCACGCCCTTCTGTACTGGATC
>JAUCBJ010006702.1:0-58451 GCA_032718475.1 Nemertoderma westbladi | reverse complement strand
ATAGGCCTACTCTGACTATAAAGATATAGGGTACAGTCCTGTTACACGACGGCGTGCACGGCGTAGGCCTACCGCCTACCGCCAGTATGCCCGCGCCACGCCAGCTGCCCTCCTAACTAGGGTTCGATCGGTGCCAAAATTTTGCCGGTGCCGGTGCCGGTGTCACATTGTAAATGCCGGTGCAGGTGCCGGTGCCGGTGTTTTTAAATGTTGGGCAAATTTGGCGTAATTCTATTTGAAAACGAAATAATATAAATTTTTGTGTAATCTATGTCTATTACCAGATTACATTAGGCCACACGCACACCTAACCCTGTCACCTAATGAAATGCAGAAATGAGGCAGTGATGCAGTAAAGTACCACAGTCACAGATTGACAGAAGGTACAGTAGCAAATTATATGTGTACAGTTACAGTAGGCCTACAGTATTTATATATTACATAAAATACAGCAATAACCTAATAACATACGGTAGTGTATCAGTTTTACACTACAGCACTAAGTAAGGCGTTATGATTCTGGGCTACCCTACCAGCTACCACTAGTCAAGTCACTAGACTGCTAGACCAGTAGACAGACTGACAGACAGTCAAACAGCTATAGCCTTGCTGCCTTGTAGCTGACTGATAGCTTAGCCAGATAAGTCCCTAAAAGGTGCCACCCTGCTCCATAGCGCGGGAAATTCAAACTGATTGAAAGACATGTAATTTGTACTGGAAAGGGTGGCAGACAAGGTGTTCTAAATAACAGGTCATGCAGCGAGCGGATTGCAGATTGCTGAAATTAGCGGAGGCCGATCTTTTCCCTATTTATGGCACTATTTTCATTAATTTTTCAGTAGGAACTTATTTTATGCTACTTTTCTTAGGTGGATATTTTCACATTAACGATAATTTCACATTATGGACCGCCAGGTAGAAATTGGGCTACTATTTTCTATTTATATCATTTGCAACTGACGACCCTGGGACCTTTACAATTAAGATTCACAATTGACGATTGATAAAATATGATGTTGGTATTTTTAACTTAATATTAAGACAAACCGAATAAAAATGGTGTTTTATAGAATTGGTTGACAATTATTCAAATTTTTCATTATACATATTACCATGGCAACGGGATTGAAAAAATATTTAAATATAGAATATTTTAATAAACTTTTATTCCCATTACTCGCCTACCAAATCTCAAGAACAGAATCCCTCGTCGTCTTGAATTACAGACGGGCAAAGTTTGAACTTTGTACCCGGTTACCTTGACAACAACAATATAAAAATTCCAGAAACATATTTTATTACAATTCTATGAACACTAGTCATCATATCCACGGGTTTGTCTTTTTGCCGTATGTGTACGTATTTGAAAGAGTTCCCGTAGCCTACCGTAGGCTACCGTATGTGGGACGTATTTGCCCGTATTCAGGAAGCAGAATCAGTGCACTGCTTACCGCTAACGGTACTGTACCTGACAAGGCAACCTGGCCTGTTTTAAGTGTTTTTATACTACGTGTTCTATGCTCCCGGTACCAGGGGTTTGGAAATTCTCTGCGAGTTTTATTTTCTTTTTTCAAGGATATTTTTTATTATTTATCATTATTATAAAATAATGATAATAATTATTATGAAATGATGATAATAATTATTATGAAATAATGATAATAATTATTATGAAATGATGATAATAATTATTATGAAATATAATGATAATAATTATTATGAAATAATCATAATAATTATTATACTGTTCGGTGATGGCTGAAAGTTGAATTGCCCAGTCTAGTATAACACGAAGTGGGGCCTTCGCGCAGCACGTGACTTGAACTTATGTTAAAGTGTTAACTCGAAAGAAATATTTGCAAAATGTAAACATGTCCCCTAGTCACAATAACACATAGAGGCTGACTGAGTAATTGCAATCGATTTAAGACTTCACAAAAACTCAGTCTGAGGTCTAGAATATATATAAATGTAATAAGAGGTCTAGAATATATGTAAATGAAAAGTAAAAAAGCAGGCCTACATTTTCTTCGACTATTAGGCCAGGGATTACGCACAAAGTCTGGCGACTTATTTCCAGTGCGGTCCCCCAGAACTTTACTCCCCAGAGGAAACTCTAGTACTCATTTAGCTACCACTTAAGGATGTAAGGCAGAGATGCGCCCTGGCTGGTTCCTTTAAAGCATTCGTACCGAAACGAAACCTGCCCTGGCCCATGCGTGGATTGTACCCACGACCTACTAGAGATGTGAATTCTATGCAACCACTACACCAAGGTGTGACCTATGTGCCAGGTATCAGGAAAATGATTATAAACAATAATACGAAAGGGCTGACGTTTTAATTTCACACATATCTAAAATGTTTAATTTCAGCCCACTAGCGGTAGACTGGAGAACTGCCGAGAGAATACCATCCCAACAAAGATGCTACCTATGTATGGTCTACGGTCTAGCATGTCTGCCAAGTATCAGCTTGAATGGATAAAAAATAACCAAATGAGAGAAAGTTTTCACTTTCAGACATTTCAACCTCTAGCGGCAAACTAGAGAACTGAGAACCGATCAAATTCTTCACACAGACGAACCATGTGGTCTGGTACATATTTACCAAGATTCAGCTTTAAACAGATTAAGATCAAAGGAACTGGAAGGTTAATACTTTCATACATTTCGCCCTCTAGCGACATACTGGAAAACTGCAGACTGACCGATTACAGAGACCACGAAGATACAGGATGTGTTCTAGCACATATCTGACAACTTTCAGCTTGTATGGATCATAAATAACGGAATGGATAAATAACTTTCAGGCATTTCGCTCTCTAGCGGAAGACAAGAGAACTATAGACGGGTTAGCCCCCTTTGAATGCCACAGCTAATGGTCTAGTACATATCTGCCAAGTTTCAGCTTAAACGGAATAAAAGCAAAGAAATTGGAGGACATTTACTGTTTAGACATGTTGGAGACTGATGAACTGGGTTTCTTAAAGTTTATAAAAAATCTCACCTTTTGGTCCTGTAATAATGCCAACAAATTTTCAACACGACACCGACACAGCGTTACATCCGACAAAGTTATTAGCATGTCAAATCGTAACGAAGACTACGTCGCGGCGTCAACAACTATTTGCCAAACTGTCCCACCCCTAATCTTAAGCGATCAGAGGACGTTACTCCTTACTGATAAGCGGTCTGACTTGGTCCGACGCAATCTCTCAATTTGAACACAAGCAGAACCTTCAGAACCGTCTGCTAAGAATAATATACTATTTCGAACTATACGGCTCTGACAATCACTCGCTCCTTTCTCTGTTGATTTCTCAACAGAGAGCTAACTGTTCGAATCTATAAGCCACACAGCAATAACCAAAACAATAAATCTGAACTGGCTCCCTAAGCTACTTAATATGAGTGCGGGTGGTCTAACACTCGGCGTTCAATTATCACAGAGAAACACTGGAAGTTATCGGGCGGAATTATGTCGAATGTGAGAATATTTAATATGTATAATGGGATAGGCTATTTATGGGATGGGCAGGTTACAGAGACGGGATTTTCTAACCAAAACAATAAACGATAACATTACCAATTGAGATAAAGGAGCAGGTTACAGAGACGGGATTTTCTAACCAAAACAATAAACGATCACTGAACTAATTGAGGGAAAGCAGCAGGTTACAGAGGCGGGATTTTCTAACCAAAACAATAAACGATCACTTAACTAATTGAGGGAAAGGAGTAGGTTACAGAGGCGAGATTTTCTAACCAAAACAATAAACGATCACTTAACTAATTGAGGGAAAGGAGCAGGTTACAGAGGCGGGATTTTCTAACTAAAACAATAAACAGTCACTTTACTAAATGAAGGAAAGGAGCAGGTTACAGAGGCGGGCCTATCTAAGCAAAACACTAAACGGTCACTTTACCAAATCAGGGAAAGGAGCAGGTCACAGAGACGGGACTTTCTAACCAAAACAATAAACAGTCATTTTACTAAATGAAGGAAAGGAGCAGGTTACAGAGGCGGGCCTTTCTAACCAAAACAATAAACGGTAACTTTACCAAATCAGGGAAAGGAGCAGGTTACAGAGGCGGGATTTTCTAACCAAAACAATAAACAGTCACTTTACTAAATGAAGGAAAGGAACAGGTTACAGAGGCGGGCCTTTATAACCAAAACAATAAACGGTCACTTTACCAATTGAGATAAAGGAGCAGGTTACAGAGACGGGATTTTCTAACCAAAACAATAAACGGTCACTTTACCAAATCAGGGAAAGGAGCAGGTTACAGAGACGGGACTTTCTAACCAAAACAATAAACGAAAATTTAACTAATTGAGGGAAAGGGGCAGGTTACAGAGGCGGGATTTTCTAACCAAAACAATAAACAGTCATTTTACTAAATTAAGGAAACGAGCAGGTTACAGAGGCGGGCCTTTCTATCCAAAACAATAAACGGTAACTTTACCAAATCAGGGAAAGGAGCAGGTTACAGAGGCGGGATTTTCTAACCAAAACAACCGGTCAGCCGGTAGGCCTACCAGTACCGTATTTAAATGGTAGGCTACACAGTAGGCCTATACAGCAGTACCGGTGCCGGTACCGGTACCGGTACTAAAATACCTGCTTTATACCTACATCTGTACATGCAATACTACAAAATAGTGCTCTATATACTAATACCGGTACTGATAGCCTGAGAAAACAGCAGTAGAGAAACCAGTAGCATGGAACCTAACGGTAAATTTCTGGAGGACATAAAAAGTAAAAAAAAACTAATACCGGTACTGATAGCCTGAGAGAACAGCAGTAGAGAAACCGGTAGCATGGAACCTAACGGTAGATTTCTGGAGGACATAAAAAGTCAAAAAAAGGACAAAAAAAGGATTTAACGGACAATAAAAACTATTGCGAATAACATGTCTTTCAATCATTTGAATTTCCCGCGCTATGGAACAGGGTGGCACCTTTTAGGGACTTGTGCTTAGCCAGGCTGTCTGCAGTACCGGTACTGCAGTAGGCTTCAATTTTAACAGCAGCCAATCATTTTAAAAAACACCGGCACCGGCAATGTTTTTGCCGGTGCAGGTGCCGGTGCCGGTGGTGCCAAACACCGGCAATACCGGTGCCGGTGCCGGTGCACCGATCGAACCCTACTCCTAACTGCCTAATCCAGTAATGGTGAACACGGTGAATGGTACACTTAGGCCTATACATTATACAAAAACTTCAATCATCTCATGTTTCATGATTGGTCTATCACAATATACTGATATATCCCGATCGGGATATTTACAAAATATACCTATGAGTTTCACTCTGCAATATCTTTTGAAAGCCCTAACAGCCTAACACCACTTCTCGGGGCACAAACGAATATAACCCATTTTTTCTGATCTATCTGCTTGATGGCGCCATTTGGGTCGCTTTTTTATAGTTTAGGTCGCTTTTTACTGTTTTAGAAAGGTTGAATATATCCCGATCGGGATATGCAGATATGTAAATATCCCCTACTGCTGTACTGGCAGAGTGGCCTAGCAAGCAACCTAGATGCTAGAGGGCTCAATGCAGTATCCGGTACCGGCAGACCGGCGGTACCCACACTTTGGGTATAACATTTCGCCGTATCCATATCCGTATCCGTATGCATTTGCCGTATCCGTATGTACATACTGACATACGCGTGTCAGCGTGTGCGTATGTAATGGATTCCTATGGCAGTATGGAGAATAATCCGTATGTGATTTTAGAGATTAGGCATTGCGCAGTTGCGGACCAGTAAGAAGTGCACAGCACACATGCAGATTGCAGACTGAAGACAGGTAGGCCTACTTCAGCCTACTTAGAGCAGGCGTAGGCAGGTAGGCCTAGTCGAATTACAGAATTACAGAATTGCTAATCAAAGAATAATACTGCCAGACTACGTAGTTAATATTATTATTATTTATTTATTAACAATCTCTGTGTTAGGGTTACATGACAGTTTTAATTAGGGTTGACTGGTGCCGGTACCGGTACTAAAATACCTGATTTATACCTACATCTGTACATGCAATTCCAAATTCCGCAAAATAGTGCTCTATATACTACTGTACTAATACCGGTACTGATAGCCTGAGAGAACAGCAGTAGAGAAACCGGTAGCATGGAACCTAACGGTAAATTTCTGGAGGACATAAAACGTCAAAAAAACTAATACCGGTACAGATACAGTAGATAGATTTATTTATACATTATGTAAAAAAAACAATAACAAATACACCAAACAATGTATCGGTATAAAGGTATTGTCCAACATAACATATAGGATTACCCCTAAAGCTTTGCAGCTTATTTCCAAGGGGGTTCTGTGACGGGATCAGGGGATCCCGACCGGTTTATTTCGTTACGCGTCACCGTATAATTGAGAAAAGATAATAGTTTGTTGTTGTTCTGATATTGATATAGGCGGTATAGTACTGTAGTATAAAATATGATAGCACAGTTTCTGTGTGACTGAGATAACTGACCGGTAATATAATTAACTGGTAATATATATTCACCCCTACGCTAGCTACTGTGGCCTTACTACCTAGCGGATGCTCTCCCTCGCCCCTCATTGGCTAACAACCTAATTCTCGGCTCCCACCTCTGTGGGAGTGTTTCCCCCCCCCCCCCCCCCCCCCCCCCGCTGCTATCACTTCCCTTCTCGAGGTAGCTTGACCTCTAACCTCTTTTGTGTGGCTCTTTGGGGCTGTGTGTTGTCCCCGTTATTGGGGGTGATACGAGATTAACTTGTGATTAACCTCGTATCCCCAATATTGCTGAAAACGCCACTTCCCAACTTTATGGGGTTGGTGAGGCGGAATTGAATCCGCTCACACTCCCCCCCCCCCCCATGCTATCTTCCCGGTGAGAAGATAGCATCACCTACGAGTGCGCTTCAATTCCGCTGGAACCCGATCTATTATCGGGTGTGGGGTGGAGTCCTCTTACTTGGAGCCGGCTTTCCAGGCCGCTCCCTCTGGGTATGATATTACTACCCTCTCTTGGTGCAACTTCAACCTATGTTGCACCAAGACATCTGGCGTCTCGGTTCGAGACAATTGTGGATTTCCCTCACACAATTTTATCTCCACTCCACTCTAACTGACTCTAACTTCTCTCCACTCTCACCCTGATTCTCCTCTACTTCTCTCTACTTCCACTCTAACTTTCGGACCTCCTTGTCCCTCACTCTGCCTCTTACTCCTCCCCCCCCCCCCCCCCACATTTGAATTGCACTCGCATTCTCTCCACGCGCCTCAACACCACCTCTCGCTATCTCTCCTGCGTTCTATACTCAACTCTTATCTACTTTAGCCCATTCACTCCTGACGAGCCTCACCCTCCCCTTCTGTGCCGTCGCACTTAAGAAGTGTGAGTCGTCTAGTGTCTCGTCCTGTCATAGTCAATTGGTCCCCAGTCCCAGTAGCTAATTGGAAAAAGGTTACATGACTGTAGTACTTACTTTGATTATATTGGCTATATGATTATATTCTAATGATTATTACATACGTACATACTAATTGCACTTTTAATTAAATTTGCACTTAGGAGTTCGTATTACTTCACATGTGGTGCCTTCCAGGCATCCCCACATCTCCCCCTCCAAGTTCTAGTTCGCTCCTCCTGTCTTTGGGAACCATCTCAGTTCCTTCCCTTTGTCGTCATCCTGTCGTGGTCGCTTTCTGGTTGTCGCCGCTCCCTTGTTCTTGTCCCCCTTAAGGTTCCTGATCCTTGCCGTTACTTCCTTACTGATTCCCGTCGTCGACTCCTTGGGCGCTGGTGTTATTAGCTCCCGGTATCGCTTCACGGGTGGCCCCTCCGAATGGCCCTGCTGCTTCCCCCTAGTGGCGTCCCATAGGATCACCTTCATGGCCCGCGGCACATGCTCCGCCAAGAAATCTCTGAACTCTCCCCGGTTCTCTGGCGTCCACCTGTCTAAATACCTCTGTGTATTTATCACTCTGGCATACGACGCCGCCGTTGACACTTCCTGATAAGTAAACGGAAGTCTCCGTTTGATGATTTCCAGGTGGGCCTCCTGGTTAATATTAAAGAAGCCCCACCGGAATTCCTGTGCCTTCATCCGCTGCTGCGTCATGACACCGACATCGGCCCACTCCTCGAAGATCCTAAACTTCTCCTCGTCGTCCATCCAGTCGCACTGGCGTCCGTAATGCCCCCGGAAGTTGCACTTAGAACACCGGTTGTGCAACCGTGGACACGCCCCCATCCTATGACTCGACTCGCGGCAGTAGAGGCAACTCGTCCCCTTTTGGAATCGGTACAAGCAGCTCCTTTCCTGGTGAGTAAGCCTCCCGCAGTAATCGCAGCCGAGTACCAAAGCCTCCCGCCCCACGTCGTCTTTCGTCCCAAGCGATCTCCTCGGTCTATGGAGTCGCTGGTAAGCGAACTTCTGGACGTTAGCGCCTGTCCATGTCTATCTCCTCGTCTCGCCTGGGCATCATCTCTCCGAATACTACCCGTGGTGCTGTTCCCGGTTGCTCGCCCAACCTGATGGTGCTCCCCGCGAAATCCATCGCCGGCTCCTCATGCACCCAGGCCCGCTTGCCGGGTCTATCCCAGAAGGCCCTCGCCCCGCTGGCTGTCACCACTCTCCCGCCAACCACAGTCCGTGTCTGAGTGGCCGATTCTTCCGATGGGCGGCATCTCTCCGAACTCATCGTCGTCCTTGTCCTCCTCTGGGAGTGGCTCCAAACCCGGTATCCCGGTGGATCCACTGTGTCCCTTCCCACCTTGGCTCTCGCCCGTGACTCTCCATCCTTCCAGTTCCCCTGGCCTTCTCTTCGCAAATCACCCTCGGCGCCCGCTGGTATGGGCATTGTCTGCAATCACGATGTCGACTGTTTCGGTGATCCTTCCGCACACCCCAATTCTCGCCCTAGAGACTCGCCCGAACTCCCTGATGTCCAGTGTAGATCGTCCAAGGCCGCCTGGGCCTCGAACCCGTAACCCTCTCCTCTAGCTTCCGCCTCTCTTTCGTCTGCCTCCCTCCTTTCTCGTCTAGCGATTTCTTCCAATCGCTTCGCCTCTCGTCTATCCGCCTCTAGCTGCTCCCACCTCTGATATGGTGTATCCACCTCCCTGTCTACTAGATATCGGCAGTTATAGTATACCGACTCGCCCTTCAGCCCCGGGTGGTCTACCAGACCCTCGAAAGCCACTTTGAAGGCTCTTCTGTAGTTCAGGGGTGATCCTGATAGCAGAAATGCCGTTGGTTCTCTCTTCGATAACCACGGTCATGAATAGGTTTAGCAAACCTATCATTATCCAGTCCTCCTGCAGGATATATCGCTTCTGATATATCTTTATCGCTCCTCTCCGGAATTGATACACCTCTTGTTTCCCCGGCCTTGCTCCCCACTTCAGCGAGTTCGCCAACTCCGCTCCGTACTCCTCCCTGAATTTGCCCCAGTCCATTGGTTTGTGGCATACGAGCCCCATTAGCTGGCCCATCGCCACCACTCCACAATGGCCCGTGTTCTCTACTAGTCCCAACCCGGCTGGCGCTGTCATAGCCATGTAGACCGTTTGCATGTCCAGGAGGTTGGGGGTCTCCGGACCGATGATTCTCTCCGCATCGTCGCGGATCGCCGATCCCACCTTTATCGTCGACTTCTCTCTTACTAGGTTCTGCACCGACCTTGGCAACCGGTTTAACTTCGGCCCGTTCTTCTTCCCATACGTTCCCAGATCGAACAGGAATATATCCCCATTTGGCGCGGCCAAATGCAGGAGTATGGTTCTGGCCAACCCCGCCGACCCTCTTCTCGAACCTTCCTCGTCTTCCACGGTCCCTTCGTCGTCTAGGATCATGTATCCTCCCCTGCTGACGGACTCTACGAACCTCTTCCAGTCCTTTTTCGGTGGTTCCCTTGGATACTTCGGTATCCCGAACTTCGCCTCGTCTCCTTTTACCACGTAGTGGAAGTGCTCGAAGATCTGCATTGTCTAGCGACGGTGTCCCGTAGGTCCCGACCAGCCGCTGCTCGTGCACCTCCCTGAAATGGTCCTGCAGCGCTCGTGCCTTGTGACCCTTCTCTAACCGCTTGTAGTATCCTCTCGTCTTCTCTTCCGGATGCCTTTCGGTGAAATCTACCAGTATCTCCTTTCCTCCCAACTCCGCCTTTCTCTTTCTAACAAGTTTCTCCGCCATTTCGAACTCTCCCGATCGCTCACCTATAAGGTGGTGCCTTACCAAGGCGCAATATAAGTGAGTGATGTAGTTAGGATGGTCTGTACGGTCCGATAATGGCCTATCTCTCTCTGAACGCTAGGTTATTGCCGAATTTTCTTATTCTACTCCCTAAAGGTGCCAAATTTCCTAAATTCCCTAATTCTGTCAGTTACTTTAATTATGTTCTAGAATATCCTGCCTACAGTTACCATAATTTGTCTAATTTTGATTTTAATATTTATTTTAATCCTACAACTGTGCTATCAGTATCTATTAATGGATTATTTGCTTTTAATCCCCCTTCTGACCTATTCTACGGGCTGTGCAGTACAGTAGTATGTCTCATGCGGCCTACACGATCTGTCCTGCTGTACCCACGTGCCCCCCTCTCACTACTCACTACTAACTCTACTAACTTCTTACTAACACACTAATTCTTACTAACATTCTAACTAACTTCTACTAATTCTTACTATGTACCCTCTTACTAACTCTTCCACTAACGGTACTACACGTACCCTCTTACTAACTCTTCTACTAACGGTACTACACGTACCCTCTTACTAACTCTTCTACTAACGGTACTACACGTACCCTCTTACTAACTCTTCTACTAACGGTACTACACGTACCCTCTTACTAACTCTTCTACTAACTCTTACTAACGGTACTACGTACCCTCTTACTAACTAACTCCACTAACTCTTACTAATGGTACTACGTACCCTCTTACTAACTAACTCCACTAACTCTTACTAACGGTATTACGTACCCTCTTACTAACTAACTCCACTAACTCTTACTAACGGTACTACGTACCCTCTTACTAACTAACTCCACTAACTCTTACTAACGGTACTACGTACCCTCTTACTAACTAACTAACTCTCTAACTAACGGTACTACGTACCCTCTTACTACTAACTAACTACGTACCTACTATGTACTATTACTATCCTTTCTCTTACTCTCTTTCTCTATTATTTATATTTATTATTTTTTTTTTATATATTTTGTGTGGGAAGGGTGTCTCGCCCTCAATCCCACCCCCCTCAGTCCAACATTTGGACGACTAAACACTAAGGTGCGCCCTCCAGTAGGCAACACTTCCCTACAGCCCTCCTGTAGGTCTTCCTATCTTTCGCTCCTATCTTACCCCCTATCCGCACTTCCACCGATCGGACTCTTCCGTCCTCGTCGGAGTAAGTGTCCACGACTCTTGCTAACCTCCACTGATTGTTGATAATGGTGTCGTCTGTGACGATCACCAAATCACCCTTCTTTAACTCCCTAGTGGTATTTCTCCACTTACTCCTCCTATGAAGTGTGGGTAAGTATTCCTCAACCCACCTCCTCCAGTACTCTGCGCTTATCGCCTTAGCGACTTTCCAACTCTGTCGGGAGTGTATGTCATCTGGGTCTACACCCCGCATGTCGATGGTCGCCGGCCTCTCCATTAGAAAGTGACTGGGTGTTAGCACATCTAGTGATTCTGGGTCGTCATTTTCTGGGTATAGCGGTCTGCTATTAATGATACCCTCGCACTTAGCTAGCACCGTCCTTAGTACATCTTCTGTCACCATGTGGGTGTTCATCAACTTCGTCATCAGACGCTTGGAACTACCCACAAGTCTCTCGACGCATCCTAAAGTATGCGGAGCATACGGCGTCCTCCTCTCCCACTTCACCTGTCGTCTCCTCATGGCTGCCCTGACTTCCTCTCCTTCCAGGATGTCCAAGGCCTCTGCCAGCTCGTTCTCCACCCCCACAAAGTTGGTTCCATTATCGGAGTATATCACTGCGATCATCCCACCTTTGCGGTCTCTGAACCTCTCTAGGGCATTGATGAATGCCGTTTCGGTTGCGTCTTGGGCGAGTTCTATTCCTACCGCCCGCGTGTTGTTACATACGAAGATAATGCCGTAGCGCTTCTCCGTGTGCCGCATCACCCTGATCTTTATCGGCCCGAACATATCTACACCGCAGTGCGTGAATGGCGGGTCGTGCTGTCTCACCCTGCTGGCCGGTAATGGCGCCATCTCCTGTACGGCCCGCTCCTTCCTCGTCCGTCGGCAGGTCTGGCACTGCCCCACTACCGCCTTCACCTTCTTTCTTAGCTGTGTGATCCAGAAGGTCCTCCGTATCTCCATGAGGGTCTGGTTGGTGCCCCCGTGCAATATCGACTTGTGGGAGTCCCAAATGATCTGGTGGACTATCGGCGATCTATTTGGGATGATGATGGGTTTCGGTGGGATAATGAGGCTGTTGTTATTTAGCACTCTAGAGTTCATTACTAGGATCCCATCGTCATTGAGTTGTGGCGACAGCGTGATGAGCTCGCTGTCCCGACGAAGATGTTGTTGTTCACTGACGCACCCCACTTCGTGGCCGTAGTACCTTTTCTGTTCGTAGCGAATCACGGCCCTGGCCGTTCCCTCCAGATCGATGTTTGGTTTCCTCTTGGCGTCCCTGCCAATCCCCTTGAGGAAATCCCCGAAGGCTCTCCAGTACGCTACCAACTTCTTGGTCTTGTACCAACTTGAGCTGTAGCTGAGGAGTTTATCCGTCGGGTTATCGCATGGTTCTTCTGATTTTGGTTGCACCTCCCTGATCTCCCTTGCCATCTGACTATATATCTCTTCACCTTCTGAGTCTCCTCCTTCTTCCTCCAGTGTTACTTCCTCTGAGCCCGGGTCCACCTTCTTCCTCGGTGGCCAGGCCGTCCTATCATTCAGGAACTGTGGCCCGTGCTGCCACAATACTTCCTTCTTCAAGAAAGTGTGGCGTGCCACGCCCCTCGATAACAAGTCCGCTGGGTTCTCGTCCGTTGGGCAGTAGTGCCACCTTTCCAACTCAGTTGTCGCTCTTATTTCGTCCACCCTATTTGCGACGAATATAGGGTATCTCGTCTTCTCATTGTGTAGCCAACCAAGCACTACCATGGAGTCCGTCCAGTAGTGTGTTTCCACTATATTGGGAATAGTGTCCATCAAGTAGGCTGTGGCCCTTACTCCTAACCTTGCAGCTGTCAACTCGAGTTTCGGGACCGATGCTGAATCTGGCGGCGTTGACTTTGCTTTGCTGAATGCAAGTCTGGGCTTATGAGCCCCCTCTCGTTGTACTAGGTAGAGTGCCGCTCCGTATGCTTCCAATGACGCATCGGAGAACATGTGTAGATCCAGATCCATCATGTTCCCATCCGGGAAATACACACGTGGCATGCTGTATGTCCCCATCTGTTCTAAACTCTCCGTCCACTTGCTCCATTGCTTGCTGATCTCTTCCGGGACCTCTGTATCCCACTCGTCCTTTAGCTTATATACTTTCTTAAGTATCTGCTTCCCCGTGACTAATAGTGGGGATGCTAGGCCTAGGGGATCGTATATCCTTGCTATGTATGATACATAGCCCCTCTTTGTGTGGATGTCCGCGCCCTCTGGCTCAGCTGATACTTGAATTCGTCTGTCTCTCGATTCCACACGATCCCTAGTGCCTTCTGCTGGTACTCTACCCTCTTGTTCGCCATGTCCTGTCCCTTTGCTGTTGTGGGGTTATCCATGGTCGACTCTGGCCTCCTGTCCTCTATGGCTTTCATAAACTCTTCTGAGCTGGATTGGAACTTGGTCAGGTTAAACCCGGATCCCTTCAGGATGTCGCGAACCTCGCGCCCCGTATCCAGTAGTTCTTTAACCGTGTTTCCAGACTCCATTCCGTCGTCTACATAGAAGCCGCGTCGAATCATATCGACGGCTTTGGCGCTATATTTCTCCTCTTTCCCCTCTACTGTATCCCTCACAGCCACAGTCGTCGTAAATGAGGACGACTTGGCCCCCATATTCTGCACCACCATCTTGTACATCGGTATTGTCGACGGTTCCTCGTCGCCGTTGTACCATAGGAAGCGCTGGCTGTCACTATCCTCCTCCGTCACACGGACTTGGTTAAACATGCCTTCAATGTCGCAAGTGAAGGCGTGCCTCCCGTTTCTGAATCTCAGTAGGACCTCGATTCCTGAGTTATAAATATTGGGACCCTCCAGCAGATAGTCGTTTAGGCACTTGCCGTTGGTCTTAGCTGACGCGTCAACTACCATTCGTAATTTACCTTTCTTTGGGTCTAGAGCCACGTGAAGTGGCAGGTAATAGGTCCTGTCTGTGTTCGGTTCGTCGACCGGTAACTCCACGGCCCATCCTTTCTCGACATACTTTCTTATCGTTTTATGAATGTACTCATTCTTTTCGGGGCTCCGTTTTAGCGTTTGCTTCAATTTACGAAGCCTCGTGAGTACCATTCCCTTGTTGTCTGGTAGCGGTAATTTTGGTTGTTTCCATACCATCCCTATGGTGTACCGCCCCTCGTCGCATCTCATCGACTCCTTTACGCTTTGTATTGCCTGCTTATCCTCTACCGAGGTTCCGACCCCGGTCTCTTTCAATCCCTCAAAATCCTGTCTAAGTAGTCTCCTGAGCTGCTCCTCCGCTCCTTCATCTTCCATCTCCCTCATAGTTCCCGCGAACATGCACCCTGATGTCTCCGACATCCTAAACGGAATCTTGGTTCTAATTAGGCTGCTTAGCGTCCACCTGAATGTTGTTAAAATTGCCACCGGGTCACACTGTCTGTCTTCGCCGAAGACCGTCTGCATTCTCTCGTGGGCCGTCGGGCAGTCCATTTCTACTATAATGGATACCTTCCTAACGTCCACCTCTGGTATTGAGAAATCGATACTGTCCAGGAATCTATATTGTTCGACCTCGATGTTGGTTGGTCGCCTGGCGTTGATATTTATCGATTCTATCACCTGGATGGGGTCGATCGTCTCCCCATAATCGCATCCCGGTGCTATCGCTGCTATCCCGCACCGTCCGGTCCTCATCTCCAGGACCTCATCTTTGCTGGAGATGGTTGTTACCGCCATTCTACTTGGCCTCGTCTTCAATCCTATTTCTTCGGCCACCCAATTCTCGACCAATGTGAAGGCTGCTCCACTGTCGACCAGCATCAGCGTGGTTACTGATCGATCGCCTTCTCCGATCACCCTCACTGGTACTACCCCGAGTAGTACCGTTCCTCTCTTCTTCGCCCCTACGGTGCTTGTCGCCATTGTCTGTCCTTTGCCTTGACTGAACTTAATTGGTATTTCTTTGCATTGATCAGCTCTGTGTCCGCCCGTCACACATCGAGGACAGACTTCGCTCTTCCTCGCATATTCTATCTGATCTTGTCTGGGCAATGCTTGCCAATATCTGCAGTTCATGGTTTGATGAAGTGCGTTCGTGTGTAATTGGATTTGTTGTTTGGATTATAGCCGTCCTTATACAGTGCGCTGCGTATCACACTTGTGTTCGTACCTAGATCCCTACTATTCTTATTGTTTGGTTTCGGCCTACTGGGCGTGTTGGGGTTATGTTTGTTTGTGTTGTTATTTTTCCCCTGTCCGCTCCATGGTGTGGCCCTACCCCCGGCTACATGTGGACTAGCAGTCCCCTGCATCGCCGTGTATGGCAGCGATTGTCTGAGCTTTGGCAATGTGTTCGCCATGTTGTGTTCTGGTTTCGGCCTGTTGTATTCAGTCTTTGGCCCCTTTTCCAGACTATCCTCGCTATAGACTGGGTCTGTGATCAATTCGGCTTCGTAGTTGAGGAAGCTCGACATTTCCTCTAGGCCCAGTTCCGCACCCTTCTTCTCCCTGGTGGAGAAAGCGATTTTCCTCCATTTATTGCGCAGCCAGATCGTGGTGATGTTATTAGATGCGTTGAGTTCGTATGGCGCGTCTAGTGTCTTCAGTATGATTAGCGCCTTCTCGACTTTGTTCGCAAATGTCTTTATGCTAATGGGGTTATCCTGTAGGCCACCCAATGTTATACCCCTCAGAGTCTGCCGGATGATCTTGGCCGGGTGCCCGTACTCCCTGTCTAGCACCCGCCATGCAGTTGTGAAGCCACCCTCGATGCCCTGGTACTGCTTCACAATGTCATACGCTGGGCCTCCTGTATATACCTGTAGATATTTTAGGCACTCCGCCTGCGTCAGGTTCTTAGTCAATATCTCATTGCTGTACATACGCCGAAATTGCAGGTATTCTTCCGGCCTACTTCCATCGAATTTAAATGGTTCTACAGGTGGTAACTCGATTCTGGTCTTCAGTGCATCGATTAATGTAGCCATTCCCATCGCCTGTGCTTCCAATGGGTTCGATGGATGCTGTACAGATTCTCCCGTTGGGTGCGGTCCGCCCGTCCTGTCTGTTGCCCTCCTTTGCATCGGGTATATCATTGGGGGTAACAGCCCCCTCCATATTTCCGTGTCGCAAGATCTGTTCTCGTCCAGGGGGTTCGATGTTCTTATTCCTGTTTGAGTATATTGTTGATATTGTGATGGGGGAATGTCACGCTGTCCCCCTCCCACCGGTATTTTTGGTACTGGGGTTTATGTTAATATATTGGGGCCCATACACCTATCCACAATAACTCTCCCCTCCCCTGGATATATGTTATGTCCCTGCATGCTATAGTCATACTGTTGTGCTGGTACCAGTATAGGCCTATCCACTTCTGGCCTACCTACCGGTATGTACTCCACGACCTCCGGGTATAATCCCGTCGTCCACGCTACCCTATCGCCTACATTATCTCTCCCAGCATGGCCTATAGTATGTGCAGTAAGGCCTACAGTATGTCCTGCAGTCTGTATGTGTCCCTCCGGACCGAAGTTTAACCTTCTCGAATAATCCAAGAAGTCCTCCCCGCGGCTACCGTATCCTCGATCAGCAGCTATATCCCGTCGGGAAGTTTCTCTTCGATCCCCTCCACTATTCTCGTCCTCGTACCGGTAAGCCCTGTACTCCTCTCTCGGCGTATAGTACACCTCGCCAGATCGCGTCTCTCCGGGACGACGGCAATCTCCCGAAGTTCGACCCCACTCCCGTCTCCAACCTGTCTCCAACTCCATCTCTACTACCGATGGCTCGCTATCCATCCTCGCTCTCCTGTCGCTCGCAACAACACTTCTTCTACTCTCTTCTCTTCTTCTCTCTGCAGTGTAGCGTCCCCGCTCGCGAGATCTCTCGTCGACCTCCCGGTTAAACTCCACTGTTCTTCTTCCCTCTTCTGACTGGGCTCGACGTCTCGTCGCTTGCCCTCTCGCGACGCCAACCTCTCTCTCTCTACCCGGTCGCAGGCCGCTGGGGATATTCGTAACCCCCTTACTATTCTCCGTCGCCGGGTGCTGCGGTTAACCTAGTTCGCCCCGTGCATTATCCGCCGATGCCTGTGGGGCACTATCTGCCCCCCCCCCCCCCCCCCCCACTCGCCACCTATCACTTCACTATCTCTCACTTCGCCTCTACGCCCCTCTCTAGCGTATTCTCTCGTCTCTAGCTATCTGCGTATTAACTACGTGGCCTACCAGGCTCCCGTCGGGGTCTCTCACCCCCGTTACTCTCTGCGTACTAGCTATGTGGCCTACCAGGCTCTCGCTGGTCGGACCACCTACGTCTGCTGCATTTACATTAATAGCACCAGTATCAATATTATTTTCTAAATTATTTAAATTATTAGAATTATTTTGTGCTGAATTCGGGTTATTATTTAAATTATTCTGTATATTTGGATTAGAATCGGGATTATTTTGCTCGTTTGAATTAAAATTATTATTTAGATTATTTTGCGTATTTAAATTTAAATTATTTGAATTATTTTGTATATTCGAATCTAGATTATTTGAATTATTTGGATTATTATTTAAATTAGGATCGTTCATATTAAAATTGCTATTATCGGGCAAAATATTATTTCCTGCAATGAAAGTTTGATTAGGGTTATCTACTACGGTACTATTAATATTAACTTCTTCTAATGTATTGTTATTACCCCCGCCCATACGGTTACACCAGTCTTGGGTCTGTCGTCCGGTCCCTGTAAGTGGGGTATTAACAAACGTTTCCATTACTTCTGGCTCCTCGTAAACACTACCCGAGCCAGCCTCACTCTCTGATAGCCCCAGCTGCGCCAGCTCCAATCGGCGCTTCTGTTTGGCCTGATATTGCATAAGCCCCCTCAACCGGGCGTGCATATCATCCCGCACACGCTTTCCCGTTCTCTCTCTCTCCCTGTCCTCTCGCAAACTCTGCTCGGCCAGCTCCGCCTCTCTCGCAATCCTCTCAAGCCGCCTCGCCCCACGCTCTTTTCGCTCACTCTCCTCTCTCGCCCCTCTCGCCTCACGTTCTTTGCGCTCATTCGCCTCTTTCGCTTCTCGCTCTTTGCGCTCATTCGCCTCTCTTATTTCTATCTCCTCACACTCTCTAAAGTTTCTTGCGACCCTCTCAGCCCTCTCTTTATTCTCTCTCGCCAGCTCTCTCTCTCTTTCTAACAATGCAGTTCCCTCTTCCAACTGCCTCTCTAACTCTTTCTGGTCTAGCGCCACCATGTCTAATTGACACGCCAGATCTATTTCTAACACCCTTCTTGCTTTTGCAGAGGATGTAGCGGACTTATCGGTCGCGACGGACCCCCGTCACCTCTCTGTTCTGTTAACTTTCCCCCGCTTTCTGGGATTCTCGCTAACCGACGAGACCGAATCCTCGGGGTTAATCTTGGATTCGCCCTCGTGCGGGTCTGCCCAACCCACTAATTTAATTCCCCTAGCATCCACTAAATACGGCCCTATGTACACTATTTGGGGCTCCATAATCCCGGATCGCCACAGTTCAAATAGTTCGGTGGCGACCCCCCTCGCTCTCTCACTGGCTAGTTCTCCCTGTCCGAAGCGAACTAGGTATCTAAAATGTTTATTCGACTCACCTAGTCGCTGGCTCAACTTTCCTTGGTCTACCTTTGCTCCCTCTCTGGCCTCCCTGAGCTGTTTCTTCGTCGCGTTGTAGGCTCGTCGGAGCCGATCACTGGTTCCGACGTCCTCGTCGCCGACCTCTCCTCCTCCCCTCCTGGTTCGGCGTCGTACCGGTGGCCCCACCATCGCCGTTCTGGTGGGCCGTCCGTCGCCCTCGGCCTGTGGCTGACCGGCGACATCGGTACTTCGACCGCTGTCGTGCGTCGACTCGTCCTCTCGTCCTCTCGACTCACTAATCCCTCGTTGTGGTAGACGGCCGCCCTCCGCTTGGGCTGCCGGATCGTCCCTCTCCGGCGAATCCGGCGTTGTGGGTCGATACTGTCGCGTTGCGGCCTCACGGATCGTTTCGTTGGTATCGTCCGGGGTCCGCGGCGGTGTCCTCTCTCCCTCTAGATCTCAGGGCTCTGCGCTCATCTTTAACCTTTTCTTTGGTGGCTGGCAGTCACAGTTTTAGCAGTAGTACTCTGAATTTTGTACTGTGACGGGATCAGGGGATCCCGACCGGTTTATTTCGTTACGCGTCACCGTATAATTGAGAAAAGATAATAGTTTATTGTTGTTCTGATATTGATATAGGCGGTATAGTATAAAATGTGATAGCACAGTTCAATGGTAATATACTAGCGGATGTTAATGGATTGTACCGGTAAGATGCAGGTATAGTTAGGTGACGTTACAGTGACGGTACAAAATGTCACTGGTCCCTACTGTGTGACTGAGATAACTGACCGGTAATATAATTAACTGGTAATATATATTCACCCCTACGCTACTGTGGCCTTACTACCTAGCGGATGCTCTCCCTCGCCCCTCATTGGCTAACTCCCACCTCTGTGGGAGTGTTTCCCCCCCCCCCCCCCCCCCCCCCGCTGCCTGTCACTTCCCTTCTCGAGGTAGCTTGACCTCTAACCTCTTTTGTGTGGCTCTTTGGGGCTGTGTGTTGTCCCCGTTATTGGGGGTGATACGAGATTAACTTGTGATTAACCTCGTATCCCCCAATATTGCTGAAAACGCCACTTCCCAACTTCATGGGGTTGGTGAGGCGGAATTGAATCCGCTCACAGGTTCTTTATGTTACTTGGTTACAAATACAATATTACACTACGCTAACCTAAAACCAATATAAAACGTAATTACACTATGTACATGTACACGTTCGTGGGGACTTCGCGCAGCACGTAGTCGGCAAGCCTTGGCATACGGTTCATATAGAGCAAATGGGGCATGTCTAGTTTGGACCCCATATCCCATGCTATAAATGTATTCATTCGATATACAATCATATGTTAATCCGCTAGGTGGTGTCAAATTGTTATTCTGCAATTTCGTACTTACCAGTGCAGCACTGTACAGCAGTACCGTACCGGTAGGCCTATGTCATTACTTCTGAGTCTCTAGCGGATCCCCAATTAAATGTCTTAACTTTTCAATTTCGTAAAAGATAGACTTCATGATTCTCTACAGGCCACCAAAATTTCAGCTCAGGAAAATGAGACCTTCCCGAGAAATTTAACATTTTCTAAAAACCACATAATCTGTCGTAGCTGACGTCAGACTGCATGATTTTTCACCAAACTTTACAAACTTTCTAAACGTTCTCTCAACTACTTACCTACTAAGTTTGGTTCAATTCCGAACGAGCGATGCCGAGAAATTCGCGTTCAAACATTTACCAGACAGACGGACGGACAGACAGACAGACAGACGGACATGCCCCATTTGCCCTATATGAACCGTATGCAAAGGCTCGCCGACTACGTGTCTCGCCCCACAACTTTACCTAGAGCGTAACAATGTCCGACTCAACGATAAAAATGTAATGTACCGAACAATTTATTCTAAAACGTAATTACAGTATAAATAGTAAATAAATTAATAAACTAATAACTTACTGTAGGACTATTGTACCTATTTTTACATTGCACACGGAGGTGAGATTTAACTGCAGATTTAAAAGAATGTTGATTATCTAGGTTTTTAATTTTATTCGGCAGAGCGTTCCAATTTTTAATACCGTTAAAAAAGAAAGTATCAGATTCGAAGGTGTACAATTCGGGAGGTAGAAGTTTGAAGCACTAGCTCTGGTACTGTAAGAGTGTGTATCGCGTACTCTGTTGAATTTTTGTTTTAGGTAATTGGGACATTTACCATTATACACTTTATGCACATGGTTAAGGCGTAGCTGCTTAACTCTACTATCTAAGTTAAGTAGTCCAGATTCAGAAAAGTCATCTGGAGTTAGGTGGTGCCTAGGTTTGTAGTCTTTAATAAATCGTACTACTTTATTCTGAGCTACTTGTAATTTATATTTAAGCTGTTTGGTTAAGCCTTCATACCAAGAAGAGCATGCATAGTCCATGTGACACTGTATTAAAGAAGAGCAAAGTAACTTGCGGGAGTCGGTGTTTAAACTATTTTTATTTCTGTATAGAAACCTAAGCCTACTGTTAACTTTCGAGAAAAGGTACTGATACTGTACAGGGTACAGGTACTGATAGCCTGAGAGAACAGCAGTAGAGAAACCGGTAGCATGGAACCTAACGGCAGATTTCTGGAGGACATAAAAAGTAAAAAAAAAAGGACAAAAAAAGGATTTAAACGGACAATAAAAATTATTGCGTTTGAATATTTCGAATTTAAGGAACCCCAGTTAGATAATCGTAATTTTTGAAGCGCTTTGACCGTTGGTAGATCTGGGTCTGTTTTCTGACAGTTGGTGAGTTTTTCTGACTGTTGGTAGGTCTTTATGACTGTTGTCCTCAATACAACAGTATTGTCCTTAATTAGACCTATCCATTTCTAAACTCTTTAACTTTTATGTGTCTTTTTAAAATATGCACGATTTTTTTTCTAGAACAATTAGATTGTCTTTATTTACTTCGCGTAGCTACGCGTAGGTCGGGAAGATTTACCCTGGAGGGAGTTTCACAATAAGGTGGGATTCTTCAATGGCTCTCAATATTTCAGATTCGGAAACACATTAAAATAAACTATGGAAAAAAATAATGGGGGTTAACCCCCCACTTAACCAGTTCAGGTCTCTCTTGTCACTTGCCGTCCAATTTAGTCCACTTATATTGAACAAGCAGTCTTAAGTTATGGTAGAGGGAAACAGGAGGGAAGTACAAAGGAAGAGTGAAACAGGAGGGGAGCCCCTTTATTTTGGCGATTGTCAAATTTATTTAGGATTTGCCTACAGTAATATCTTGTGCCGAATTTAATATTAGTTAATAATATTAAAAAAAATTTAAGACCTAAACAAAAAATGTAACCGATAAGTTTGTGGAGGCGAGGATGCTGATTCAGAAAAACCAAGTTTCTAAAATTTTGGCCGAAAATTAATTGTGACACTAGTAGTGTTTTTAGTGAAATAGACAATTTCGCTGGTGGCCGTTAGAAGGCGACGTAAATTTGATATACCCCCCCCCCCCCCCCCCCATCTGCCGCGGGGTGCATCAAAACACCAACTTACTTTTAACAATTTATATATTATAATGTTAGTCCTGGAAAATCTGAATATCGTTAAGTAACATGTTGTAAACAAATGTATGTATGTATAAGGTGAACCATCCACAGTTGTAATAGTAGTGAAATAAAGTCGCAGAGATAAACAAATGTATGTATAAGGTGAACCATCCACAGTTGTAATAGTAGTGAAATAAAGTCGCAGAGATAAACAAATGTATGTATAAGGTGAACCATTAACAGTTGTAATAGTAGTGAAATAAAGTCGCAGAGATAAACAAATGTATGTATAAGGTGAACCATCCACAGTTGTAATAGTAGTGAAATAAAGTCGTAGAGATAAACAAATGTATGTATAAGGTGAACCATCCACAGTTGTAATAGTAGTGAAATAAAGTCGCAGAGATAAACAAATGTATGTATAAGGTGAACCATCCACAGTTGTAATAGTAGTGAAATAAAGTCGCAGAGATAAACAAATGTATGTATAAGGTGAACAATCCACAGTTGTAATAGTAGTGAAATAAAGTCGCAGAGATAAACAAATGTATGTATAAGGTGAACCATTAACAGTTGTAATAGTAGTGAAATAAAGTCGCAGAGATAAACAAGTGTATGTATACACGGTGAACCATCCACAGTTGTAATAGTAGTGAAATAAAGTCGCGAGATAAACAAATGTATGTATAAGGTGAACCATCCACAGTTGTAATAGTAGTGAAATAAAGTCGCAGAGATGGGGTTTACTTCAACATAGTTCTGGGAAGTAATAGAACAAATAGAACAATAAGGGGAGTAATATAACACTGGGTGTAAAACTACGTACTTGTAAAAGCTTTTGCAGACATAACAAGTCATTTTTACGCAATGCGCAGAATACTCTAAAATAGCCCTAAATTTGTCCAACTACCCGACGGGAGGGAATTAGAGCCAGGATGACGAAATCTGTCAGCTGATTCTTTGTGGACGTGGAGTTTCTTTGTTCTGCCTTATTCAGCCAATCAGAGCAATTTTCCCTTTATGTCTAACAGAAACCTATGGAAACTCGCGCAATGCATTACGGTCTTTGTTTACTATTTTCTGAGCATCAGAGCCAGCTCGGAATTTTCTGTGCTTCTGTGTGGAAGTTTCAGACTTTGGCCTAGGAACATCAGATGGCCTTGATTATAAGAACGTAAAACTATTAACTTGTCATTCTACTGATCATTTCTCAACTCAGAAACACCCTGGACCACTGCATAAGTAACACATACTGACTGTTCACCGCATTATTTTACTTCTGTTTACGGTCTTTTATTAATTGTTGTTATATTAATGGATATTGCTGTTATATTTGGAGAATACCGATAAATAATCATAAACCCCCCAATCTTATTGATTACTGAGGTAAGAGGAACAGGTTTACCGGTAGCAACTGCGACTTAAATAATATTGCTTTTGTGTGAATTAAATGCTATTTCATAATCCCTGTGTGTCAGTTGCGATCCTCCTTATATATGATCAAATTCAGTGACGGTCGGCAGATTAGTGTGAACTAGTGTAAAGTAGTATGAAGTATTGCTTTTGTGTGAATTAAATGCTATTTCATAATCCCTATGTGTGTCAGTTGCGATCCTCCTTATATATGATCAAATTCAGTGACGGTCGGCAGATTAGTGTGAACTAGTGTAAAGTAGTGTGAAGTAGTGTGAAGTCGTGTGAAGTAGTGTGAAGGATAATAAAGCATCTCCTAAAGAATGCGCTATTTACGAAACTCTGTGGCCATCTAGTTGTGATTAGTATAAGTCATAACTCTGTTTTTATACTTAAAACGCCACGTCCTAAAGGAACTGTTAATATTTCCCCGAAAGTAAATATATTTGTCAGAGATTATATAGTAACGATCAATCGAATAATACAGTAGGTCTACACTGCAATAACTCTCAAGGAATCCGAATCCAGTCTCCCACACCGTGGGTCAAACGCCGCGCACGGACTGGCTTCGGCTGATGTAACTTCAGTACACTAGGTAATTGATATAGGCTAAAGTCGATTTATAAACAAGAGGACAACAAAAATTGGCAGGTTAAACTGCTAAAGGTCTAAAAGCACGAACATTAATAGTTTTGGTTTCTTTATTGCGCCGTAGGCAATAAAGTTGAATGTACTGGTCGGACGGTAAGCTGTAGGCCTAAACACCCTAACCGGTACTTACAGGTACAGCAGTATTATTTCGATTGTGATAATTATATACCGGTAGGTCTTAATATTTAATCGGGGACTGCAGCCCTGGTTTTTATTGGGATTTTACTTATTTCTGTCAGTTTTATTTATCTGTAAGTATAATATTGAGCAGAAGGCGTGTAAGCCTGCTCAGATTGTATAAATAATTTGTAGGCCGGATTGTTGTCTAACTGTTGTTAGGTCTGAGGCTATTGCAGTGTGTGTAGAGTGTCTTTCCGATAAAGTGCTAGTTAGGAAGGTGGGGGCATCCAGTGCTGTAAGGTAAATCCCCCCCGAAAGAAAAGTCGTACTACTTGGTTAGAACGCCTACTAACTAACCATTTCGGAGTTTCATATTTAGGCTTGACAGTAGTCTGCCAGCATTTGGTCTATGTTTTATTTGAATAGTCTGCATGGGTAGCGTAATATTTATTATTCAGAGTTTATGCGAGTATTCGCAACCTCCAACTCCCCAAGTTTATTCTTACAGTAATTGTGCTTGTTATACATACCGTTATAGTTAAATTAACCCCAGTACTACATCAGGGCTGCTTGGCGTAGGTAAAGACTGGTGATTTTGTGCTCTGGTCACTCCAGCAGATACTGTGGTTCTTTTGGCTGTTCACGTATATTTAACTGCTGGTTATTTGTTGTACAAGTACTTGTGCCTAATTTAGGGTTTAGGGTACAGTGCTTTCCTAAAGTAATTTAGTGTGTAGGCAGTATATTTGTGTTGTACGTGGTTAATAGGCACATTAGCTCTGGTTGGCTTCGGTAATTAACCTCTAGGTAGGGACACTCCGGGTACATAACGTAGTACTTATAGAGTTAAGACTATAAGTCGTCAGGCGGTGGTATTTCCTTATCTGGACAACGCAACTTACTTACTACTACTTTATTGGTTTCAACTACCGTAGTTTCCTGTCAGTTTGTAAGAACCAGAAATTCTAACTCCTTGTTAGGCTGGTTTGTAGATTTCTTGTAAAATTACCCTAAAAAATTGTACGTGTAACTCGTTTATTGTTTATTTAGAGATTGTAATCTCAACCTGTTTGTAATTGTAAGTAATTTGTAGTGATAAGTAACTTAGTAAAGTAGAATTATCTGTATTAGTGTCTAACAAGTAGCACTCCACTGAGAGCGTTCAGCTTCTGTGTAGTGACTCTTTATCCAGAAAAAATAACATTTATTTCAAATATAGTCAAAACCCATTGTACAGGTATATATATATTTATAAATCAACTCAAACAGATTTATAAAATAGTAGGCCTGTTATACATCAATTAGATCTTAATATCAGTTGAACTACTGCTTAATATCAGTAATAAAGTAAAGGGAAGTAACCCTAAAATTCAGAAATTCAGTTATTATAAAATAATTGACATTACCGGTATTTACGGTAAGCTTATTATATTTATATAAATTTAGGCTGAAATTATATACCGGTATTCTGTGAATGAACCTAGTCTGTAAATAATACTTATATATACTATAAGTGTATACCGGTATTTTAATATTATATATATATCACGTTACACTGAGTAACGGTATCAGTAGCTAACTACTAGGCTTACAGTTGATACTGAATTCCTAGACTTGCTTTAACTGTCATTATAGTAGTAGGCATTCAACTGTAAAGTAAATCATGTCTGACATAAAGCAAACACTGTCAGATAGTCACCTAGAAAGAACGATCTGTGACCCAGATAAGAGTATCAAACATCTAAGACCAAAGTCCAAGTCCCCTCCTACTGTAAGAAAGGTTATCCCTACAGTAGTAGTATCAGACCCTAGGCTAGTAAAGCACCATAGGTGTATTATAGGCACTAGATCTCAAGTTAAGCGAGACCAAGAGACGGCTGTTAAACAGCAGCAGCACCCGAGCCAAGAACTTATTTCTCAACGGTACAATAACTCTAGTAGTTCAGACACTGAAGAGTTGATGCCCGAGATCGGAGCAAGGATGACAGAAGCGGTTTATCCAGATCCACTTCTAATTCTTCCTGGAGCCGTACTCACTAGAGTATTGATCGCTGTGGAGGAACATCAAGCCGATTGGACAAGAAATAAGCAATCGACCAGGGACAGTTATGCGGGATACACGATGGAGGAACTGAGGTCTATTGTAGAGACGCAATGGAACTTCCCCGGACCCGGACTCCCGTTTAACTTATCGGAAGCTGCCTGGGAGGACTTATACAGAATGGGAATAGTAAGGGACACTCGAGATCCAGCTGTATGGAAGAGGTCAGCAGCAGGATATGTCCAGGGATTCTTCAGCTCTTTGGAGCGATTAGAAGAACATCTATTTCAACAACGTCAAGGACCTCAAGAGCAGGGAGAGCTGCTTTATCAAGTGCGAGAATGTATCTTACGGATCAGATTAATCCTTTCAGCCTTTGAGGAAGCCTCGAAGAGAAGCCACGACACGTCGTTGCAAGTGGCTGTAAAGACTTGGTTCCAACGAGTGAGTGTCAAGGTCCAGGGAACGACACAATGGAAAGTTCAGCTAACCGAGCGCATGACCCACGGAGAATCAACAGACGCCACCTTTTCTCATGTGGAAGGCGAAGCAATATCCGAAAAACCTCAGAAGAAGGATGCTATTGACATCTATCTGTCGGATTATCAATGATTTATAGGTGACAAAGAGCTAAGGAGACGGCTAGCTGGACTACACCCTAATAGTGAGGGAGCCAAATTCGTGTTGGACTCGTTAGATGCGGAAACATTAGCCGCGGAGCAGGCTAAATTTGATGAAAGAGAGAGTTGGCGGAGAGTTGGAAAATCTTCAAGCGAAGCAAGATTATTTAAATAAACAAAGAGCAGCTACTCAGATGCAACTACTGAGTCGATCTACTCCCAGAAGACAGGGATTTACCTTCTCTGATGAAGGCGATACGACCGATCCCGAGGGTAGAGGTAATAAATCTCGCTCAAGCGGACGTAGAAGAGCGCCACACCGTCAGAAGTTACCTAATTTACCTCCTGTGGTGAGAAGGCAACTAGCTAATGTAGATTTAAGTAATCAAGAGCCTACAGACCAAATTATTAGAGTAGAAAGACTCCCTACTATAGTAGATGACCCCGAAATAATTAGGCCTATCATTGAAGCCACTCCGGTGATAGAGACCCCTGTACTTCCAGAACCTAACTCTAAATTCCCTTTGCACAGTACTAAACTACCTATGCCCAGTAGACAAGCCCCGGAACCACATCCAGTCCTGGACGCCACCGAGCAAGACATAAATGACTTGTCTCCCGTCGTCCCTATGCGTCACCCAGCTACCATGTTGGCGGCTCCCGCCGGGGCGACGGGGTATGAATCAGCTGCTCGGGCAGCTGGAAGACAACCAAAAACAGTCTTCCCAGCAGGTCCGAGAGTTGGAAGGGACTGTTCAGCTGTTAAAGGGAACAGTAAGAGAGAGTAGGTTAGAGTTGCAAGAAGTACAACAAAGTATCGCTTTAGAGCGCGATAAATTAGTAAATATACAAATGGGTATACCACCACCCCCTGTAACAATGTGTCAACCCGTTAGGTCTGAAGTATTTCATGCGCAAGGTGTGGAGCCTACACGCATCTATACTGCTAGTGAAGTAGAAACTCCTATAGTAAACCCTATTAAGGGTAATTATAAACCCGTTGATAATGATATCCCATACAGATCTGATCATAATCCGAGAAATTTATATACCGATAACTCGATATTAAATAATACGATGGCTCAAGAAAGTTTTACACGTCAAATGGCTAGAACCGAAGCCCGTCAAACGGTAAAGGTGGGAGAGGTCGTCAAGTTCAATGGAGATGAGATGAAATGGTTACCTTTTAATGAATATTATAAAGATAACATACAGAACTCTGTACTATCCAACGGAGAGAAACTTAGATTCCTCATCAAGTGCCTGGAAGGACCTCCCAAGTTAATGGCGTTAAAGTTTATTGGACATCCAGACGGATTAAGACAAGTTTGGGATACACTAAACATCAGGTATGGTAATAGGACTAACATAGCTAGGTATTTATATGCGAAATTAGTAGCGCCCTGAAAGTTTCTTAGCAGCGGGATTATAGAGTTTTCCGATGAGATTTAGGAGATCTGTAGACAGTTAGATTGGTTAGGTAAGTCTCAGGAATATCAGAGTTCTATGGTTGTTGGAGCCGTAGCATCTACTTTGCCAAAGGGTGGAATAGGTACTCGCTGGGACAAAAAGGTTCTCTATATGATGGACCAGCAACAAAGAGACCCTACCATGTCATTCTTAAATAGAGAGGTAAGATTACAGCTCCTAAAGCAGTCCAGAGAGAAGACACCGGAAAGTAAGGTGAGTGAAAAACCCATTTCTAGGAGAAAGGTAACACCAGTGTGTTATACGGACGATGGCGAAAGCCAAACCTCATATGATGAGAACAGTGGTAAGGACACCGAAAGATCTTATTATGTCAATAAAACGAGGAAAGATGTAAGTAAATCTAAGTCTCGAACCAGTGACAGGAGAGAACATGTAACAACTCCTCCTACGTCTCCTAAGAGAATTCATGGAAGAAAGCCCGAGGAAAGAACAAGTGTGCACAACACAACACAGGTTAAAGTAAGTAACATCAAACTCAAATGTGTATTGTGCGACGGGCCACATCTCTTGAGTGGGTGTGATGAATTCTTGAAGAAATCCCTGAAGGAGATGTGGGATAAGCGGTTGTTTTATAATTGCCTCAGACGAGGACATCAACGACGGACCTGTTACTCAGACGCGAAGTGTGCTAAGTGCGGCGCGAAACATCACATCTTGCTGCACACCGAATTTGACAGAACCCGCACGAGTCAGGTAAGTGAGCCCGAACTACATGTCCAATTCAGTGATGTGAACGACACTGACCACAGTTCGGAGATGGAAGGATTCTACAAAGGAACAAATTCTCCAACGAAAATGAATCCTGTTACATGATCAACACCGCTGTGTACCGAGCACTTACGTACGAGACTGAAACAGACTGGGAAGATCCCCAACTGACTATTCCGGATCGACAGCCATCTTGGAAAGCGCCAACTTCATCTGTCGGAATCCGAGAATTCCCTGTGGTGCAACTGAGAGTCCATGGGCTAGGGAAGAGCCTGATAGTAAACGCCCTCCTTGACTCCGGCAGCACAGGCACTTTCATTGACAAAGAACTAGCCGAAGACATCTTTGCTGGACAACCAAAGTTCCGAACCAAGTTAAACCTTTCCGGAATTATGCAGGTTTGGAAATCCACAGTAGCTACAGATTACTACGTGAGTGCGTTGTCCACTCCCCAGGATGAACTAGGAGAACATAGTGTAAGGTCGGTGGAGCCTTACAACTGGGATGAAGACCATTTTACCCAGCAACATAATATACCTAGATTCAACACAGATTATCCAGGGGTGCAGATCTTACTCGGCCAAAATGCGCACGAAGCACTTGAGACATTAGAAAAACGGCTTGCTCGACCGCAACCAGTTCAGACGTATGCGGGAAGAACGAGAGTAGGTTGGTACTTCACTGGACCTTCCCGTAGAACCCTAATGGAAAGACTCCCTAATGAAAGAATACATCAGGTGAGTGAATGGGAAGAAGAAATCAGTGAGGAAGAAACCCCAACTGAGGGAACTCCATACTCTTCAGACAACGATGATATCAACCACTTATATGATGAAGAAAATACCATAGATCTTATCACTGAAAACCAAACTTGGTTAAACCAAGTCAACCTATGCCATCTTATCAATCAACATGGCGAACAATACAAATATAACGATGAATTAAACGAAGTGATAGATCGATACAATAACAAAATCCATGATGAACATGCCGTACGATTCTTTACTCAAGAAGCTGTAGAGCCTAATTCCTATGACAAAGCCTTATCTGTCGAGGAAGAGAGAGCCAAGCAGATTCAGGAAACGACTACGCGTTATCTGAAGGATGAAGGTCGTTACGAGATTGGTCTTCCGTTCAGAGCCCAGCTTCGTAAATAACCGACCTTTAGCGGAAAAGAGAATCGCACAACTACATCGGCGTCTTACGGCCAACGTCCAAGCCAGGGAAATGTATAAAACCCAGCTGAAGAAATTTATTGATAAAGGATACGCGGAGCGAGTTCCGGAAGATACACCCATAATGGAGAGAACGTATTATCTAACACATCATTACGTTCCCAAGCCCGGTAAACGAAGTCCGGGTAGTGTTTGACGGCTCCGCCCTTTACATGGGTCAATCCCTGAACTCAGAACTGTTGCCGGGACCCAACTTACTCCAATCTTTGTTGGGAATATTATTAAGACTGCGGCAATATTCTATCGCATTTGCTTCGGCCATAGAAGGCATGTTCTTACAAGTCAAGGCGCGGGATAGGGATCGAGACAGCCTAAGATTTCTGTGGTGGCCTGAAGGAGACCTCAACCGAAAACCGGTGGAGTACTGGATGACCATCCAGGCTTTCGGGATCATCTCGAGCCCCTCGAACGCTTGTTCGGTAGTGTGTACCACTGCCGATGACAACCGAGACGCCTTCTCTAAAGCGGTTTTCGACAACATCAAACGGGATATATACATGGACGACAACTTAAAGTCCCTCCCATCGGTGGAAGAAGCCATTGATGTTGCCAAGTGAATGGTAGAGTGCTTGCAACACGGTGGATTTCGGCTAACCAAATTCACTAGTAACTCCCGTGAGTTTCTGGAATCAATCCCGGTAGAAGACCGAGGTGTTAAAGATCTGGACCTCATCAAGGACGATCTTCCTGAAACCAAGATGCTTGGATTAAAATGGGACACGGAGAGAGATATCTTGTTTTTTCAGTTAAAACAGCGAGATAATCCAGTTAGAACTAAACGGATTTGTCTAAGTATCCTGAGCACTTATTTCGATCCATTGGGATTTATTAGCCAAGTTATATTAGTTGCTCGGAGCTTAGTGCAACAAATGTGGCTCGAAAACCACTCGTGGGATGATCCACTTAAGGGAGAACTGCTAAAGAAGTGGATGAAATGGGAAGATTCTCTACCATCCATCGAGAACTTTAAGATTTCCTGTTCATATTTTGGTCACGTTCTCCCCACGTATTCCTATCAACTCCATGTGTTTGGAGACGCCAGCAATATGGGAATAGGTATAGTAGCCTACCTGAGGGTTGAAACTCCGGATGGAATTAAAGTTGCCTTGGTCACCTCTAAGGCCTTGATAAACAACAAACTACGAGTTCCTAGAGCGGAGTTAAAGGCGGCTCTATACGCTACAGCCATCGGCCGGAATGTAACAGAACAGATCGACTATCCACTGGAGAAAACTGTCTATTGGACTGATGCTTTACTCGTTCTGGAGTACATAACAAATGAAGTCCTGTCAGTTTAGCGTCTTCGTTACCAACAGAGTAGCCATTATACTTAGTCGCTCTAATGTAGATCAATGGAGACATTGCCCTGGGACGATCAATCCAGCCGACATCGCCTCCAGAGGAGCAACTCCTCAAGAACTGATAGATACGCCAGACTGGTTAAGTGGACCCGACTTCCTGAGTAAAGAAGAGGAGGAATGGCCCCCTCATCTCACCACGGCGGAGATTAGACAAGCCAAGGGAGCAGAGAAAGTCAAACCTAAAACCCGGACGAGTAAATCAAAGTTATTTAAACCCGTGATAGATCTGTCTGTACTACACACCTCCGGGGACGATGCTGTGGATCTAAACTCACCCATTACGACTAGATCCATTATAGAAATTAGAGAAAGAGACTGGAAATCTGGAACACCAGATGTCTCGCAAGGACTCTCCCCTCTCCTACAGAGAGCAATAAATCATTATAGCTCCTGGAATCGGCTTTGCAAGGCCGTTGTGTATCTGAAAAGATGCCTAAAGAGGTGAGGTCTCTATATGGGTGTCTTTAACAGGCGGCGGCGGACTCGTGAGGGTCTGGGGGCACCTTAAATCCAGATATAGTGCAAGGGAGTTACTGAAGGCCCTCGTGTCTAGCGAACCATGAATCAACATGGTGCCGTGGTACCATCTAGTCGGCCTGTTGCCGTACTGCTAGTCCTGTACACAGTAGGGGTGGTGGCTTGGTGTGATCTGTGGTCTATGTGGTGTCTATGTTTGGTATGTATGAGTTGACCAGACTCTTTACTGTCTCCGATCGGCTGCCGAAACATGCCTTTTCCCAGGGTAGCACTATTGGAATGGAGGTGTTGCATCGGAATGGGCAGGATTCTGATGATTCTGTTGGTACTACTATTGGAATGGAGGTAGCACCTGGAATATCTGCTGCAAGGAGGGGGTGGTGTTGTATTGTGGTCCGAGTAAATGATACTCTGGAATCTGTGGTTTGTGTGTGGACGATCAGTGGCAGTTTGCTTGAGCTTTCTGCTCCATTGTCCTTTGACACTAAGTTTCCCATACTCATTAGAAATCTTGAAATACAAATCAAGATGATTGTAGATGTTCACAGTAGACTTTACCATGCTGGTAGAGAACGAGTTCTTAGCTTCTATGAACCACCCTTTACTAATACTGGTGTGGATTTATTTGGCCCTATTGAAGTATATCGTGCTAGGACTATAGTCAAGCGATGGTGTGTCATCTTTGTCTGTATGACTTGTAGAGCGATCCATCTAGATATGGTGAACGATCTATCTACCAACAGCTTCATACTGAGTTTACGCCGACAGATCGCTCGTTTCGGGACTAGCAACACTATGAGATCTGACAAAGGAACGAACTTCATTGGCGCCAATAATGAGATCAAAGCTTACGTGAAAGATTGGAACCAAAGACAGGAGGTGGACGATCAGCTAAGGGTAACAGCATCTAGTTGGACCTTCAACGCTGCCGATGCCCCTTGGTGGGGTGGAAGTTGGGAGAGATTAAACGGAGCATGAAGACTGCATTTCACTTTATAGTGCCGTGCCGCGTGTATCTCACCGACGAACTTTTGTGGACGTTAATGGAAGAAATCGCCGCCTATCTTAACGAGAGACCGCTTATGCCAGTCTCATCGAGTCCCGACTCCCTAGAAGCGCTGACACCCGCGCATTTCCTACTAAAGAAACCTGTAGCCATGCTCCCGCAATCGGAAATCACGGACGACGGAGACGAATACTGCCGACAAACTTGGCAACTTATGCAGTTGTTATCCCGTCGTTTCGCTGACCATTTCGAAAAACATTATCTTCCTACGCTACAACTTCGAACAAAGTGGTTTGCGCAGCAAGAAAACATCAGCGCCGGAGACATGGTCCTTATCGTGGAATCATATCTTCCACGTAAGAGGTGGCAGACAGGTCGTATCATCGAGACTCATATATCCGATGATGGTTTAGTGAGATCGGTAGAACTCGTCGTCATGCGACGTAACTTTAAGAAAGCTGGAATTGTATTCGAAACACAACAACTTAATTGCCCAGTTGGTCGTTTATGTTTACTGGAAAGAGACCGAGAGTTATCCGGAAACTATGGAAGGCAAGAGACTCTTCCCACGACCACCTCCCTAATCCAACAAACATCTAGAGACTCCCCAACGTAACAGCGTCTGGAGTGGGTGTGTGACTACATTATTTTATATTTTTTTATTATTTTTATATTTATGTATGTATTATTATGTAATTTTATTATTATAATCGTTTTCTTTAATTTTATTTAGTAGAATAATATTTTAACGATTATTCAGTAGATTAGTGCAATATATATTCGTGTTTATTACTTAATTACTTAGCATAATATATTTCGTTTAACAGTGAGAAATAATTCATTTTCTCTTTCCTTACTGTCCGTATCATACTATAAATACGTGACTACAGTAAGATGAAATATCCGTACTTATTAAAGTACAATAAAGCTCCTACTATATTCAAGTATTATTGGTAAGTAGAGTATTAGGAATGCAAAGTTCAGATCATCGTGTCTCGGCTAAACCAAGCTCTGGGTAGACCTTGGAAACGACTTGCCTCTTCTCACTGACATTGCTTCTTGCAATATTGCTCTCATGCCGTATATTAAATATTACATATAGTAGAATGATGTCCATTTAACAGTAGCGTTAAAACGCAAAATAAATCTGTTAAACTCTTTGACCATCTGAAATTCTAGTCGATTAAGATCGGCACCCACCGATATACTTGAAAGACAAAATTCTACAATCAGTGGTTAACGTCCCCAGACATGTTCTAGAATAAATCGGTGCCCATCTTAAATATGAAATATTTAATAAATCTGTTAAAATCTGTTAAAATTTAGATCCTCTAAAATTCTAGTCGATTAAGATATCGTAGCACTTACCGATACTCTTAAAAAGACCAAATTTTTAGAATTAAGGATCCTAGTTCCTAGACATGTTCTGGAATAAAATTGTGTCTATTTTAATATCAAATAATAAAATTTACGGGAATAAATTTTAAATTCATATCCTCTCATGAATTTGATAAATTGTCATTTTATACAATTTATAACATTCCCAAAATTCCTTTAATTAATAGATCATGGGAACGGAGATTCACCCTATTAAGTATATTAGTGTGCGAGAATCTCCAGTGTACAGTCAATAGCCGATAAAATTCATAAAATCATGTATAAAGGGAATATTGACAATTAAAGAATCACTATTAAATAGCATCCCAGATCTGTATGCATGAGAATTACCCTAATTCTACTGCTAGCTTTCCATAATGTCACCATAGCAACAACCACGCTAGAATTAGAAGTGAGTTAAAAGAACAATAGAAAGCTTGCCCCATTGAATAGCATGCGGAATAAATAGCACCCTGCTAGTATCCAGGGATACATAATAATAACGTGGCATTCTGGAAGGCACTTGACTAACGGACAAATGGCCCAAATGTGTACAAATTGTGACAGGAGTGTGGAATTTGTGTATTTATAGGTGAATATTACTACTAAAGTGTGTTTACAGTAGCGAGTCGCAGTTGTGAAAGTTACCCTGCCTCTGTAGCAAGAACCTCCAGTAAATCTAAGCCCTTGGGACGGAACATGGAGTGACTCGCGCTGGTTATTGTTGTCGTTGTGTTTCTCCAACTATGTTTCTCGAAAACGTTGCCGATTATGCGCAACGAGAGATCATCTCACCCCCATGGACTCAGACGTACCCTGCTCCTATTTCCACGAACAACCGGCGATGGAGATCTATTGTGCATATTGCAGACTCAATAACTTGCACATTTTCGCAGTCTGTCCTCAATTTATGACTCAATGTCATCATTGCCAGTTTAATGGACACGCAAGTTTCGATTGCCCTTTCAACCGAGATCTAGAAAGCGTAGACGAAATGGTTGCCCTGCGTTATATTCGAGCCTGGGAAGCTAACGCGGATCTCCATTGCGAATCACGTCATCGATACTACCCTGGACGTGCCTATGAAGGAGTCTATGCGTTTCACCCATATCTCTTTGCTTCCGTTGAGCAAAAATCTCGCACCCCTAGCTACAAGTTAATGAAGCGTGTTGGCGAGAATATTTCGAGCAAATTTGTTCGCAAGTACCTTAGGAATATTAATCCTAACGACCTTAATTCCTATAACTTGATCAACTTCATCCGTCAAGATCCGGAATATGGTGACTTGTTCATCAACTCGCATCCAGAACTACAGGAAGTTCATAGACGACCCTATGAATATAGAGCCCGAGAACGCGAGTTGGAAAGAACCATCAAACCGAGGAAATTTCTCACTACTCACGGTCAACCTACCGCTCTCCTGCAAACGACTTGTCAGGGACCAGTAAGAGCTGCTGTCCTGAAACGCGCTCTAAAGGTTGTTCGACCTCGTTCCACTAAGGTTGATATCGATCAACCGGGTACCTCGACCGGCGGATACACCGACCGTAATCCTAAACCTTCCGATGCAATTATATTGCACCCTTCGCCCAGGAGTTATAGCCCTCCTAGTAAAGTGGCTCGCCCCAAGGAGAAAAGTTCAACAAGCAAGGACAATTAATTTTTATACATATTATATTTTTTAAATTGTAATGTTTAATGTTTATAGTTAGTAACTAATAACTACTGTAGTAGTTGTAGTAGAGGTAGCTAAATTTGAAAATGTCGAATCGAAAAAACGCCACACTGGTTAAACGACGTTAAATAACTGGGAACAAGCCGTGTGTTTTTTTAACTCAGAGGAAAATAACTCAAAACAAAACGGAGTGAATTACAAAGGGATCTGAATAAATAAATAAACTTTAGTTATAATATAATCCGGTCCAATTACGGGTTTATTAAACAATCTTAATTGGTAGGCCGAAGGCAAAAAGAAATCACCAGTAAATAATAAATAAATAAATATTAATATCAACACCCTAGAATAAGTGTAAAATGTGTAGCACAAAAACAACACCCCAATTACTAATCTACAGACATGTTTATATTTTAGAACAAACATTGCCTTATTAACATAATGTAAAAAAAGGAGTATAACCCACATCTCGTTACCAATATAAAATAACTTCGGAAACTCAGCAAAACATTTAGAACTAAAAAAATTTACCAAATTACCAATGTATATTACGTTACACCCACCCACCCACCTACACAACACCCTCAAAATAAGGCCGAGAATATTTCACTAATTTTATTACTTTTATTTTGAAAATTTTAGTCATTTTGAAAATAGATTTATAAACTTAGTAAATAGAATAAGTAATACAGAAATTGTAGTTGATAAGTAAAAATAGTAGAGTAGTTATTGTTAAACCGATCTGGGTAAGTAATAGATAGTAGAGTAGTTATTGTTAAACCGATCTGGGTAAAAATAGTAGAGTAGTTATTGTTAAACCGATCTGGGTATAAATAGTAGAGTAGTTATTGTTAAACCGATCTGGGTAAAAATTCAGCTATGTTTTGGATCTCTGAAGTAACACAGTCGGTTTCAATAACATTGAAGTATTTATGAAATTAATAACAAACAACAATTGACGTGGTTCCTTATCTTATATGGTCGATGAGATGGATTTATTTAATAAATTATAATAAGGGGGCGTTCATAAATTATGACACGCAAATTTTCCAGTTTTTTGACACCCCCCCCCCCCCCATCTCTGTCACAAAGTGTAACGCAAGCTCGAACCCCCCCCCCCCCCCCCCCCCCCCCCCTAGACGAAAAATATTTTATTTCAGTAATTTAATAACAGTTAGAAAGCACAATAGAAAATGAAACATTTCGACTGAAGTAGTTCTTACTAAAAGCCAATACATACTTTAGCAGCTCCAAACTACAGTACTGTACATGTACAAGGCAGACTAGACAGGGGTGTCCTGTTAATGTTAGGGATTAAATTCAATGTTATTGAGTTTATTGTTTTTTCTCACTTTCCCACTCATCTCAGTTTCCCACTCATCTACAAATGTGTTAGTCAAATTCAAGCCAACATTAAAGAATACCGTAGAACATTGCCGTGACCGTCACAAAAGTCCCCCCCCCTCTGTCACAAAATGTCACGCAAGCTCCCCCCCTAGTGCGTGACATACTTTATGAACGCCCCCTAAGACATCCATCACCCTGCAAATATAATTCACAGAGTATCAGTATATAAATATATATACACCCAATGTTATGGTAAAACACATAAAACTACATTTAATTATTAAACAAATACACCACTGTTGAAGCACGACACTACATTGATTCCTGGCGAAGGTTAAGAATGACTATGGCGTTACTTGGAGTTATGTTGAAGACACCGAGTTCATGAAGAGTTTCCACCTTCTTGGAATGGGAACATCGATTATCTGCCAAAGTTTCCTTGAGCAGATACGAAGTCCCCATGTTGCAATTCAACAAAGTACACGCTTCTTTCAGATCCTTAAAGTAATTCTCGGGTTTCGATGTGAAATCCCCGAAGGTAGGAAACAAGTTGCGTCTCATATCGACGTCTAGTTGGGCGCAGCCGCCCTCAGAGAAGCGGTTGTGGAGGATGAGTTGGTTGTAGAGGAAATCGTTGAGTTGGGTAGCGAGTTGTCGCCAAATCGAGGTGAACGCGCCCCGAGTGACCGAGGTGTGGAGCACGAAGAGACGGTCCCGCAAGGTCAGCAACAGCTCGCAGGCCGAGTCGGATAAGGTCATCGCGACGAAGGATGAAGTTGGGGGAATACAGAACCACTTAGAGGAACAGTAGTCCCTTGCGTTTATCTTAACGTCAATCATAACATTCTCTATAATAGTGTCAATCATCTCGTCCTGCAGACGTCGATATAGTTGTATAATCTCGTCAAATACAGTTCCATCGTGTGAGTCTGGTTCCTGCGAACGATGGCAGTGCAACTCGATGTAGAGGGTGAGTTGAGCCCACTCGTCGAGGGTAGCAATAACGAATCCGACGAGGTTCAGTATCGCTCTGAACTTCTCTCCCAACGGGAGGGCCCACTCGTCCCGCAGCAGTTGCAGTGTTCGCACTCGCAGATCGTCCACCAACCCCAGCTGGAGGTCGAGGAACTGGGACTGCAGACGCGGTTCCGGAAGCTCCCCGAATCGACGGCTCATCAGACTGAGGAAGTCGACGAGGGCCTGGGCGCACTGTGGGACGTTGTCCGAGTCCGGGTCCACGGAGAGCCACGCATCCGGGGAGGACAGGATCGAGTCGAGACGCTCTACAGCGAACTTCCGCTCAACGTGGAGCCACTTGGCGAATATATCGGGATGGGAGAGGAAGCGGAACACGTTGGTGGCCTTGGCGACGTGACGGCCGAGAAGAAGGGTCCACTGGGAGTGGAAGGAGAGCAGCTCGTCGACGAGACGACAGAAGATGTGATCGTCGTAGAGAGTAACCGGGAGGTCCATCAGGAGTTTAGTTTCAACGAGTTCGATTATTCCACGGGCGAAGTAGAAACGGCAGTCGAGAACGGCGTCTGGGAGAGCGCGGTCAACGATGGACTGGAAGATCGTAGAAAGGAAGCCATCGTGGTCGCGAATCCAGACAAGTAGCTGGTTGAGGAACCAGTCAGGCCGTTCCGGGTTGTTTGTTTCGCGGCGTTTCGCGCAGAAATGGAAACGGAATCGACGAGACAGCGGTTTAAGGAGGAGTTTAATCGGGAGCGGGATATCGGGGTCCACAGGGGGGAGCTGGATGGGGAGCAGGGAGCGACTGGAGGAGGGGGAACTCAGAGGTGAGTGCTCCCCTTGGGGTGTCAACTGTTCCGGGAGTTGGAGACGGAGTAGGTTGAGTATGTGGGACTGGAGGTTGGCGGTCAGCTCCGTGTCTATAGAGTCCGGGGCCGGGGAGTCGATGAAGGGCCAGTTGATGGAGCGGATCGCGGCCTCGAATAGATCCCCGACCGACTGCCGCAGCACATTGTGCCAGTAAAGGAGCAGCTGGCGGATGTAGGTGAGTAGATGATGGCAATGCGAAGCCTCCAGAAGGCCATAGACCTTGGAGAGCTCGCAATACTGGATGACAGCGCGGTTGGTGCGGGAACTCTTGTAGAAGGAATCTATTGAATCGGACATGGAGTCCACATGGGACAGGACGGCTAGGTACTCCGCGTATCTCTCCAATTCGTTAATCTGTTCCACTAGCGAACGGATCTGTTGGTTCCCGGGTTGGGAGTCCGTCAGTAAACTATCCAAATCGTCGGTAACAGATTCAACTGAGTCCTTCAGCTGATCCACTCTGCTAACCGCCAATTTAGACTGAGTAATTAGATCGTCTAGACGTGATGAAACTGGTTTGCTAACTTCCTCCGTTTGCTTTCCAACCTGGGCTTCCAACTTATCGCATTCTTCGCGCACTTTATCCAACTCCTCCTTCAATAAACCCCCGAGGGTTTCGAAAGCGGAGACATTAAACTTCGAGTCAATAAACTGTTTAACAGAATCGCAATGGAGTTTATTACCACACTCCATAATTAATTTTTATAGTTGAAATTGGAAACAGGTATGTAATTATTATATTCGCAATAAAGTTAAACCTTGACCCATAAAGTCGATGGCTAACTGCGTTTAATATACCACATAACAAGGAAAACCATAAAACAGAAGGCCAATAGGTAACAGTATATGCTGTATTTAGACGCGGTTTTACTTAACGCTCCGAGGTTCTTCATCGCCACGCCGAGAACTCCAGACGAAGTCTCGAACGTCGAATCCATATCGGAGAGGAATATATTCTGGCTACGAACCTCATTGCCAATGTCTATTGATAAGCTCTTCAACGCACCAACTTTAGCTTGAAGGTCAACTTCCAACTCTCTGTTTTGTTCCTCCAATAACTCGTGGTGGCTGGGGGTGTTGCCCGTAGCAACCCGTTTCATTCTAATACCGAATTAGTGTAATTCGGTAAGTAGGCCTATATTGCAGGTATCGATCATAAACATATACCGGTACGGTATTATGTAAAGCTAATAATACTTTTTTAGAATTCAGATTTCTCCATCCCTTTGTCAGTCTGTCAGTAAGACTGTAACGATCTCAACGATATACAGAGCTGCAGTGATATCCTGATATATGTAGTTGATGCTACCGGTAGGCTCGATATACAGATAGGCCTATACGGTTATCTATGCAATATATATATGAATCAGAGCGAACATAACTCTTGGCCTAACTAACTACCTACCTGCAATCGTAGTATCCGAGTATTAGGCAACCATTAACTGATTAATGATACATAAAACATTAAATATCGTATGGCTCTCCGATCGAATGATTGTTAGGAATGTGAAAGACCTAGACAAAACAGTTCAGCCTTTAAATGCTCTCGACTTTACGCGAATTCGCAAACACATACAATGTTATGAGAACAGCAATCACAATAAATGAAGGAATGACAACAGTGAATATTTTGTTACGAATATCGGCCATGGATTTCCGTCGTTCTTCCTTATCCTTTCGCGTCTCTTTCTTCGGTTTACCTTTAAATACCTGTCGAGCCATTAGATCATTATAATATACAGATATATAAATATAAAAGGTCAATTACTGAATTAAGACTGTAAGTAAAAGCTATCGTTACTCAGTTACGGTACTGTAGTACTGTAGTACAGGTACTGACTGGCTAGGCCTAGTAAGCAACAGTCACTACCGGTAGGCCTATCATATTTAGCTCTAATTACAGAATTACTAATTATGGCACTTTCCACTGTTTCAGCTTTATGCAAGTGGGAGACTGGCAGTGACACGAGACTTCTTTATATGACTAGGTATTCAGCTATTGCACTCCATGGATTCTGGGATTTGCTCGCACGGTAGACAGGTAGAAACGGTTGCTTTCTTGCTCTTAACAGTATCAGGCCTATCCTGCTATCCATCAGTCTGTCAGTATTTTAAAGTAGACAGTATTTAATGTATAATGAACACATTACAATGCAAATGCAACGCAATCATTACCGCTGTACCGTACTGCATTATACAAACTGAAATATACGTACCGGCAACCGGTACAGCAAATGTTAAAACATCTGTACATACCGTAGGCCATGACATACCGCTGTAGGCCTAAGATAAGAATAACAACTGCCTAACACCTGAACACGGCCACGTGCCCAGCTGACGTGGAACTCACAACCACAACGCTCACACTAGGCCTACTGTCACACTAAAACTAAAATAAAACTATCGATACCAAGGTTCCACCTTGGTGTAGTGGTCGCATTGAATTCACATCTCCTGTAGGTCGTGGGTTCGATCCTCACATGGGCCAGGGCAGTTTTCGTTTCGGCACGAATGCTTTAAAGGGACCAGCCAGGGCGCATCTCTGCCTTGCATCCATAAGTTGTAGCTAAATGAGTACTGGAGTTTCCTCTGGGGAGTAAAGTTCTGGAGGGACCGCACTGGAAATAAGTCGTCAGACTTTGTGCGTAATCCCTGGCCTAGCGGCCGAAGAAAATTTACTTTACTTTTACTTTACTTGATACCGTACATAATCTACTCAGATAGGGGGGGAAACTATGGACACGCACAGAAAAATAACTCACCAGGGGAAACTGGACGCAAATCCCAGAAATGGTGAATTTGGGGTTTAGGAATAAGGTATTTGGGTATAAGGTATTTGGGATTTGGGAATAAGGAGGTATTTGGGAATAAGGTATTTGGGATTTGGGAATAAGCTGTATCTGGGATTTGGGAATAAGGTATTTGGGATTTGGGATAAGATATTTGGGATTTGGGAATAAGGTATTTGGGATTAAGGGATTTGGGAATAAGGTATTTGGGATTTGGAATTAAGGTATTTGGGATTTGGGAATATGGTATTTGGGATTTGGGAATAAGGAATTTGGTATCTGCCATTATTGGTTCACTGAAGAAGATACGCAATGCGTATCTCATTACGCCTCATCCTTTTGTCAACAAGTCAACCCCACCGACTAGCGGCACTGGCTGTTTCCACTAACGGGGCTCAGTTGAACAACGCGACCTTTTGGTATCTGGGAATAAGGGATTTGGGATTACCGTTTTTTGTTTATATTTCGAATTAACAACAAAGATTATATAAATAAAATTCTGTAGAGTATTACTCAGACAAAATGACCTTTACACGACCTACTGTATGTATAGTCAAGTCAAGCCTATTGTTCGATCTTCCTTGGACATATGGTATGCAATATATATTATATATTAGTGCCATTAAACGTTAATCCTCTATGAACCTAATTTTCATCTTACTCAATAGGCAGAGGTAATTACAGTATTATTGGTATTGCAGTGGCTGACTCTTTCCCCATTCCTTTGTGATGGTGTGTAGTGTATGTAGTTTATCAGAGCAAACACTAGCAAGGGATCACCCCAGCCTATATCATTGCTAAGACAACGCCCTATCAGAATACGTCATCCCTCATGAGCTGTAACTGTTGGTACCAGTGTAAGAACAAGGAGAGACACACACCTGACGTTATACAGGTCTCTCAATACTCAGCCCACTACTAGGATCGGCATGCTGCATTGCAGCTGCATTTTTAAGAATGCTGTGCCGGCTTATCGACAAAATTGCACCGCCACAACTCCCTATCACCCATGACATTTGCTAGATCATCCGCATCTTCAAGGCCAGTGTCCTTTAAGATGCGTCTCAAGAAAGTCATGGGCTGTCCCGGCCCATGCTTATTCACTCCATGAGGCTGCCAAAGTACAAGATTAAGCACTGGCTGGTCCTCACGGCGAAAGCAATGTCCTGCAAAGCGGAGGCGATTTTGTTCTAGTGTCAAGCTTGGGGGAACCAATGAGACACCTCCAATGTTATATAGTGTCTGGTTGGAGATGTGTGCATTGTACTTGACACAATGAACCCGGCGTAGCATTCTTGTGAATGTGCCATCCAGAGATTTGGTGTCCTCAGCAGTTAGAGCCCAGCATGGACTCCCATATAGGAGTACTGGAACTACTGCTGCTCTAAATAATCGGACCTTAAGTTTCCGATTAATTATCGGTGACTTCCAAATCCTGGAAAGCCTATTCAAGGCTGCCCATGCCTTTCCCTTACATATTCGAAGGTCCTCACCTGACTTCCGGATCCATGATCCCAGGTAACAGAAGTCATCCACATGCTCAAGCATACCATCTTTTGAGCTTATGCTCATCCGATCAGAGACTTGCTGAGGACTTTCAAAGTTAACTGTCAAAATTTTGGTCTTTCTGGAGTTAATAAAAAGACCAACACTAGAAGCAGCATGTTCTAATGAGCTGAGGAGCCGTTGGGCTCCCTCTAGTGATTCTGAGAGTACTCCTAAGTCATCAGCAAAGTCTAGATCAGTTAGGTACTTGGCAGGATTTCCTCGACTTCTGGACCCAGTAGGTGGAGTTATCATCACCCCATCATCATTATTATGATCTAAGGACATGCGTAGAACATAGTCAACAACAATTATGAACAAGAATGGTGCAAGTGTGTCTCCCTGGAGGACACCCCACTTACAGTCTTATTTTTGCAATACGAAATACGAAAATACCACAGGTACGGTATATGAACTTAATTATGAACTATTATGAACTTTAGATAAAACCATTTTTCTTTCTCGACAATACCCCCCCTCCCCTCGTTAACACCTATCTGATGTGTATTTATTTATTACAGTATTACTAAGTCCACTGTATTCATAAAGCTTTCGGTCTGGCCCAACCAATAATTTTGACCACGGACCGCCACTGTTCACTACTTTTTAACTTTTATTTTGATCAACAATTTTTTCCTTGAATTTCAACCCGGGTTGAAATTAATATCAACCCGGGTTGAAATTAATATCAACCCGGGTTGAATTATCAGCCCTAATTAATTTAATTAATTAATTAGGCAAAATCTAGGTGTTACCAGCATAGAGTAGATCTTCAAGGAAACTGTCGCATAAGTTAGCGATCTCAGGGATTACAGTGTAGCAGTTTGGTAGCGAATACTCTCAAAGCGGCTACGGATTCTCTCTCCACATGGTGGATGTAGTTAGACTGTAAATAAAGTATATTAGGTGGGGGTAAACGATACCCCTACACTTACACCTACACCTACTTGTACTGTAGGCAGGTTAGTAAAGAAGCTGGTTACAGAGGCGGGTTGAAAGGAAAGGAACCAAAACAATAAACGAAAGATAGGAAACATATATTTAATTGAGAATCAGCAGTTTGAGGATCAAAAGTGAGATGTATTTGCTTACCGTTAGGCCGGTATATGTATGTGTAGGCGTGTAAAAGTGTAGGCGTGACGTTTACCCCATATCAGATTTTCCTCTCCGGTCCGGCGAATTCGGTGGCTATTGTTATAGATCGAGATTATAAACTGGAGAAACGGCAAGTACGTAAACATATCTAACAATTTCTGTATGTATAAAGTTTGAAGTATCCAAAAAGGCAAGTTCTAATTCTGCGAAATGATCTAACCAATGCGATATCCAAGTATTGGAATCTTGGAACAGAAAGACTCAATCCTCCTTTGGTTCCTTGTACTTTTACCGTGAATTAATTTCAACCCAGGTTGATATTTTAACAATATTGATACAACATTTTTCTAACTATATATATATAATCCGCATTTTGTGAAACTTTTCGAATTGACTGTGGAACTTTGAAATAGACTGTGACTTTTTTCGGTAGTTTTTAAACAATTTTTTTCTGCCAACAGCCAACTTAAACATATATATTATTATAACCCCCTAGATTAACAAATTTAACACCTACTACAGTACAACTACTGTACTAGGCCCTAAATATATATATAATTAATACCCACCTGTTTAAATATTCATTAGTTAATTAAACTTTTTGGATGAAATACAAAAACAAAATAACTTAATGCTGATCGATGAATGGAGAATACCGCACAAGGAATCTCCAACATGGTGTAGAGACAAACGTTGTGGAACCATCACACAGTGATTGATTTCTACAATCATCTCTTCTGGGGTCTTATACTCAGAGATCTTAAACATTGGTGATGATGATGATAAGCTTGTAAAAGGTACAGTGCAGGCGGACCAAGCAACATGGCACCCCCAGATCTCACGTTCAGCCACACACAGTGCCGGCGGACCCGGCAACATAGCGATAGCGCCCCAAGATCTCGCGGTCAGTCATACACTGTGCAGGCGGACCCAGCAACATGGCACCCCCAGATCTCACGGTCAGCCATACACAGTGCAGGCGGACTCAGCAACATAGCGCCCCCAGATCTCACGGTCAGCCATACACAGTGGAGGCGGACCCAGCAACATGGCACCCCCAGATCTCACGGTCAGCCATACACAGTGCAGGCGGACTCAGCAACATAGCGCCCCCAGATCTCACGGTCAGCCATACACAGTGGAGGCGGACCCAGCAACATGGCACCCCCAGATCTCACGTTCAGCCACACACAGTGCCGGCGGACCCGGCAACATAGCGATAGCGCCCCAAGATCTCGCGGTCAGTCATACACTGTGCAGGCGGACCCAGCAACATGGCACCCCCAGATCTCACGGTCAGCCATACACAGTGCAGGCGGACTCAGCAACATAGCGCCCCCAGATCTCGCGGTCAGCCACACACACAGTGCCGGCGGACCCAGCAACATGGCACCCCCAGATCTCATGGTCAGCCACACATACAGTGCCGACGGACCCAACAACATAGCGACTCCAGATCTCGCGGTCAGCCATACACAGTGCCGGCGGACTCAGCAACATAGCGCCCCCAGATCTCACGGTCAGCCATACACAGTGCCGGCGGACCCAGCAAAATAGCGCCCCCATATCTCGCGGTCAGCCACACATACAGTGCCGACGGACCCAACAACATAGCGACTCCAGATCTCGCGGTCAGCCATACACAGTGCCGGCGGACCCAGCAACATGGCACCCCCAGATCTCACGGTCAGCCATACACAGTGCCGGCGGACCCAGCAACATAGCGCCCCCAGATCTCACGGTCAGCCATACACAGTGCCGGCGGACCCAGCAAAATAGCGCCCCCAGATCTCACGGTCAGCCACACATACAGTGCCGACGGACCCAGCAACATAGCGCCCCCAGATCTCACGATCAGCCATACACAGTGCAGGCGGACCCAGCAACATGACACCCCCAGATCTCATGGTCAGACATACACAGTGCCGGCGGACCCAGCAACATAGCGCCCCCAGATCTCACGGTCAGCCATACACAGTGCCGACGGACCCAGCAACATGGCACCCCCAGATCTCACGGTCAGACATACACAGTGCCGGCGGACCCAGCAACATAGCGCCCCCAGATCTCACGGTCAGCCATACACAGTGCAGGCGGACCCAGCAACATGGCACCCCCAGATCTCACGGGCAGCCATACACAGTGCCGGCGGACCCAGCAACATAGCGCCCCCAGATCTCACGGTCAGCCATACACAGTGCCGGCGGACCCAGCAACATGGCACCCCCAGATCTCATGGTCAGCCACACACACAGTGCAGGCGGACCCAGCAGAATGGCACACCCAGATCTCATGTTCAGCCACACATACAGTGCCGAGGGACCCAGCAACATAGTGCCCCCAGATCTCGCGGTCAGCCACACACAGTGCCGGCAGACCCAGCAACATGGCACCCCCAGATCTCATGGTCAGCCACACATACAGTGCCGACGGACCCAACAACATAGCGACTCCAGATCTCGCGGTCAGCCATACACAGTGCCGGCGGACCCAGCAACATGGCACCCCCAGATCTCATGGTCAGCCACACACACAGTGCAGGCGGACCCAGCAGCATGGCACATCCAGATATAATGTTCAGCCACACATACAGTGCCGATGGACCCAGCAACATAGCGACTCCAGATCTCGCGGTCAGCCCCACACAGTGCCGGTGGATCCAGCAACATGGCACACCCAGATCTCATGGTCAGCCACACATACAGTGCCGACGGACCCAGCAACATAGCGACTCAAGATCTCGCGGTCAGCCACACACAGTGCCGGCAGACCCAGCAACATGGCACCCCCAGATCTCATGGTCAGCCACACACACAGTGCCGGCGGACCCAGCAACATGGCACCCCCAGATCTCATGGTCAGCCACACATACAGTGCCGACGGCCCAGCAAAATAGCGACTCCAGATCTCGCGGTCAGCCACACACAGTGCCGGCGGACCCAGCAACATGGCACCCCCAGATCTCATGGTCAGCCATACACAGTGCCGGCGGACCCAGCAACATAGCGACTCCAGATCTCGCGGTCAGCCACACACAGTGCCGGCGGACCCAGTAACATAGCGCCCCCAGATCTCGCGGTCAGCCACACACAGTGCCGGCGGACCCAGCAGCATGGCAACCCCAGATCTCATGGTCAGCCACACATACAGTGCCGACGGACCCAGCAACATGGCACCCCTAGATCTCATGGTCAGCCACACACACAGTGCCGGCGGACCCAGCAACATGGCACCCCCAGATCTCATGGTCAGCCACACATACAGTGCCGACGGCCCAGCAACATAGCGACTCCAGATCTCGCGGTCAGCCACACACAGTGCCGGCGGACCCAGCAGCATGGCACCACCAGATCTCATGGTCAGCCACACATACAGTGCCGACGGACCCAACAACATAGCGACTCCAGATCTCGCGGTCAGCCACACACACAGTGCAGGCGGACCCAGCAGCATGGCACACCCAGATCTCATGTTCAGCCACACACACAGTGCCAGCGGACCCAGCAACATAGCGACTCCAGATCTCGCGGTCAGCCCCACACAGTGCCGGTGGATCCAGCAACATGGCACACCCAGATCTCATGGTCAGCCACACACACAGTGCAGGCGGACCCAGCAGCATGGCGACTCCAGATCTCGCGGTCAGCCCCACACAGTGCCGGTGGATCCAGCAACATGGCACACCCAGATATCATGGTCAGCCACACACACAGTGCAGGCGGACCCAGCAGCATGGCACACCCAGATATCATGTTCAGCCACACATACAGTGCCGATGGACCCAGCAACATAGCGACTCCAGATCTCGCGGTCAGCCCCACACACAGTGCCGGTGGATCCAGCAACATGGCACACCCAGATCTCATGCTCAGCCACACACAAAGTGCAGGCGGACCCAGCAGCATGGCACACCCAGATATCATGGTCAGCCACACACACAGTGCAGGCGGACCCAGCAGCATGGCACACCCAGATATCATGTTCAGCCACACATACAGTGCCGATGGACCCAGCAACATAGCGACTCAAGATCTCGCGGTCAGCCCCACACACAGTGCCGGTGGATCCAGCAACATGGCACACCCAGATCTCATGCTCAGCCACACACAAAGTGCAGGCGGACCCAGCAGCATGGCACACCCAGATATCATGGTCAGCCACACACACAGTGCAGGCGGACCCAGCAGCATGGCACACCCAGATATCATGTTCAGCCACACATACAGTGCCGATGGACCCAGCAACATAACGACTCCCGAACTCGAGGTCAGCCACACACACAGTGCAGGCGGACCCAGCAGCATGGCACACCCAGATATCCTAATGGGACCCACCTAATACTGTAAACTGTAATAATGCCTGCTTGGAAGGATGTTGGTGACGATATCCTTCAAGCCCTGAATGAAATTAAGGGGGAACTCCGAGGTGTTAAGGATGACATTAAAGCCGTAAAAACGGATACAGACTGCATCTCATCTTTGAAATCGCACATCGCTGTACTTCAAGATCAGAATGCAGACCTGCTATCTGCAAATTCAGTACTTACAGCACGAAACGATGACCTGGAGCAATATTCACGGCGTCATAATATTTTGATACACGGTCTCGCTGAATCCCGGTCGTCGGAAATCGAGTATGAAAAATTACTAAGTATACTTAAAATCATCGGTATCCACCAGGATAAAGTCGATGTTTTCCATCACCTTGGCCCCTCGCGGTTTTCTGGGGCTCCTGATAAACCGGCCCGACCTCTCATTGTGCGTTTTCTAGGACATGCGCCGCGCCTCGCAGCACTCAAAGCTAAGAAATCACACCCCACATCGCGCGTCGATGCTTAGATCGGTGGCCAGGTTAAGAGCTGATAACCTAATCCATTCTTACTTTACAATCAACGGTCAGATTCTAGTGAAGGTGGGCGAAGACCTGAAGCCAATCCGGATTGCTACCGAGGATGACTTAACCAAGCTGAAATCGTCTATTCCATCGGGGTTTCAGGTTATGAGAAGCAATAGGAGGAGGGGGGTGCTAACAGAAGGCTCGGTCACCCCGGGCCGTTCTGTTGGTAATGCCATAACGCCCACGGAATCCAGTAACACCACGCGCAGAATAAATAACCGGTACGCTCCGTTATCGCAGTCATCTTCCGGAACATCGATAGTGGATACACCGGATGTTTCTGTAAGTACAGGATAAACGAATAAACTCTTGCGCTGCATTATCTTATGCTTCCTTATGACATTCTCAATTACTATAGCAGTACATGGTAATCGTCAGTCGACTAATTGTGGACCGCTTTACATAACTTCGGTGTAAAATCTTTATTAGGCCTATGTAGATAATATCGACGCTAATCTGGCCCTGATATTGATTCTGTGGTATATTATATAATATAATGTACGATACGAATAACGTTCAGTTCAGGAATCTGTTTTAATGTAGCTTCTGTGTAACTTTAAGTTTTATTTTTGTTTTAGGCCTAAGTTTAATTTTACATTATGCCCGTAGAACAATTTATTAATGTATTGCAGTATTGTAATGTCACAACTATGTTATAGTATAGGTACCGATACATGTTAAATGAGGATTGTTTTACATAACTTCCCTGAATGTCTGTATGTATAATTGTAACGTCGGTATGTATGTACTGGTATAGGATTATTATTATTATTATTTTTTTTTTTAATATTTGGTAAAGATTAAGGATTAAGACATTGGAAGTTTATTGAAAGATTCAAGGTTATCTGGTTGTTTAATTTCACGATATTAATTATTTACCAACATATATATATATATTTACCTATTGTTGTATTGCTTTACCGGTACTTAATTTGGGCCCATCATAGGGTTGCCGTTATGGTTTGTTTTTTTTCTATTAGGCCTAAGTTTAAATTGGTATTACGCTTTATATCTCCTAGAACAATTTATTAGTGCATTCTCAGACCTATGTTTCATATTTAAGCAGTTAGCTGGCTGGTTTTTGCCGCTTTATCTCTCCCCTAACTATCACATTTTATCTTACTCCTACTAACTCACTTTATCTTACCCCTATCTTACCCCTAACTAACTAGCATGACTTCTAACGCTCTACCTATCTGCCCTCCTGATGCTATTACTAAATCTGACTGCGATTTTTGTTTCTCACAGTTTTCAAAATCAGATCTGCAATTCAAATGTGGACTTTGCAAATTAACCTACCATTCGCAATGTGGAACTTGTTTAACCCAGGGAGATGCAATTGACTATATAAATTCAACACAGCCCTGTAACCTGTGGTGCATTTATTGTTACACTGAAATATTCCCATTTGTATATGTTGGTGATGTCGATGATGATATTTTTGAAAGTGACACTACTAACCTTGTTTTTAGCTCTGACAACGACCTAACAAATTCTATGTTCAATGATATTGATCCTGACCTACATCTTAGTAGTAATATAATTTCGCAAGATTATTACACAGCTGACATATTCGATAAAAAATTCAGTAACTTGGATAATTCCAAGTCATTTTCAATTTTTCACGTCAATACCCAAAGTCTACCAGCTCATAAGGCCGAAATAACTGATTTTTTTGAAACAATGGAAACTAAATTTGACGTACTATCTTTTTCTGAAACATTTCTGTGTCCTAACTCAAATTTTTCAGAAGTACAATTTTCAGGTTATGAGCTCGTATCACAGGATATGCGTGAAACAAAGAGAGGAGGCACTGCAATTTTCATTAGGGATGAGTTCGAATGTACAGAACGCAACGATTTAAGAATACCCGGGCCTGAGAACTGTTGGGTCGAAGTCAGGCGCCCTAACCCTAATAAACCCCTAATAATAGGTTGCCTGTATGTTTCCCAGTCTATTGAGCGCCATGGTTTCATTCATAACTTGGAACAACTATTATCTACATTAGCCGACAAAGGTTATGATGTGATTTTAACAGGTGATATGAATATCGACCTAAAGAAGCCATGTAATATGACACTTAACTATCTTCAAACCATAAATTGTACTGGTTTTCAGCAGGTCATTACAAAACCTACACGAATCAGAAGTCCAAACCCTTCCCTGTTGGATCACATCATAACTAATATCGGATCATCATTATGTAATGAGGGTGTTTTTTTAACTGAAATCGCAGATCATTTACCAACATTCCTGATTTTAACCGATTACTCTAATTATTTTAGGGCCGATACTGTTAACTACATATATGATTATTCAAAATTTAATCAGGCTACTTTCTTGGCAGATCTCTTAAATCCAAATACTTGGTCCTATGAGGATTCGGATAATCGGTTGAGTGATCGCTTTGATCATTTCTATTCTGATTTTAATGCGGTATGTAAAAAACATGTTCCCCTCAAAAAATGTTCAAAGAAATTAATGTTCTAAGGGTCTGTTGGACCTCGTCTCCTAGGCTCCTCCACTTGCGTTCCCCGCTCCCCCTATCCCATCTCCCCTCCCCCTTATAACTCTTATTCCCCCGCCCCCTTTGTAATTTGTCTCTATTCTGAGATGCTTTTTATAATTTGTGCTTCATTATTGTAGTATTTCTATTTGTTTGTAATAATTAACTTTCTTAATTGTTTTAGTTTTAATTGGAAGAAATTAATAGCAGAAATGCAAATAAAAAAAAAGAAATTAATTCCACGTAAACCATGGCTATCTCCGACACTGGTCAAATCCATTAATAAAAAAAATAAATTGTATGCTAAATATGTCCACAGTCCAACATTAATAAACCACAGTATGTACAAAACGTATAGAAATCAGCTCACATCCACTCTAAGGACAGCCGAGCGAGAATTTTATACATCACAATTTTTAAAAAATAAATTTAACATGCGGAAAACATGGCGAACAATAAACGGTGCCTTGGGCCGTCAATCAAAAAATTGCATCCCGCGTAAACTTTCAGTGTCCATTAATAATAATAATTCAATAATTACAGACCCTACTACTATGGCGGAATCTTTTAATTCATTTTTTACATCTATAGGTCCCGCGCTCTCTAGTGCAATCCCTTCCTCGCCTCGCTGTCCCTCACGTCATATTAAGCACAACAAATCAAATTCGTTTGCACTTATTAAAACTACACCAGTTGAAGTACAATATTATTTATTAGAATTAAATGATGCCTCAGCCTCAAATGACAAATGTCCAACCAAATTAATAAAAACTGCTGCCCATATATTGTGTAATCATATTTCCGAATTAATAAATTTGAGTATCAAACACGGTTTTTTTCCAAATTCTCTCAAAGAAGCAAAAGTAACCCCCGTTTATAAAGCTGGTGACCCATGTCTCACAACCAACTATCGCCCTATTTCATTGTTACCGGTATTAAGCAAAGTGTTTGAACGCATTATATATGTACAGCTGTCATCTTATTTGGACAAATATTTAATAATAAACAGTTGCCAGTACGGCTTTAGGAAAAAATATACCACTTCATTTGCAATTCTTGATATTGTCGCAAAATTGCGCGATTTTCTAGATAATAAAATGTCAACTTGCACAATTTTTATAGATCTTAAAAAAGCGTTTGATACGCTGGATCATAGCATTCTCGTCAAAAAACTCAGCAGTTACGGAATCAGGGGTATGCCATTGCAACTATTTTCTGATTATCTTGCCAATCGCACACAGTTTGTTACCATAGACAGATGTAACTCGACGCCCCTACCGGTAATCTGTGGCATTCCCCAAGGCTCCATCCTTGGACCTATCTTATTTCTTATATATATAAACGATCTTCCAAATGCCTCACATTTTATGACAACACTATTTGCTGATGACACTAGTTTAATAAAATCTCTAAATAATTTACCATCATTAATTAACTCCGTAAATCATGATATAACCGATATTGTTGACTGGCTGGAGGATAATAAGCTCTCATTGAACCTTAAAAAAACCGAGTACACCCTGTTTACAAACTCATCGCTCTGTCAAGATACACTACCTAAGGTAAAAATTAAAGATTCTGTAATTTCCGAGGTCGCATATACTAAGTACTTGGGTGTTCTGATTGACAGTAAACTAAATTTTAAAGAACACATATCTTTCATATTAAAAAAGATTTCCAAATCTGCAGGTATATTTTATAGGCTTCGTCACATTTTTCCACTTTATATTCTCCGTACCCTATTTTTCGCTCTTATTTATCCCTATATACAATACGCCATTGTCGTGTGGGGAAGTACATCTCCGTCGATTTTAAAACCACTTAGAATCAAAATTAACAAAGCACTTCGAGTAATCACCTTCAGCCATTGGCAATCATCTTCACTCCCTATCTATCAACAACTTAATATACTCCCTTTAGATCAATTATATAAATATCAAGTCTATAATATTATGTTTGATGTACATAACAACATCCCAACTCCCCTTGCGCCTCTATTTCATAGAGCGTCTTCAATCCATTCATACAATACTCGCTTTTCGGCATCTGGCTTATTTCATCCTCCTCACATTAGGCTACGTGTTGCAGAACAATCTCTTTCATTCCAAGGACCCCGCCTGTGGAATGCTCTGGCCAATTCATATAGGGAAATTAAAAGTAAACATATTTTTTTAAAAGTGATAAAGAAAAATCTCTTATTTAATCCTGGTCAGTTTCCAGACTAACAATATCAATCAGGGCTATTGGCCCGGGCGCGGGCCACATTTTTTTTTTTTTTTTTTTTATTTATTTATTTATTTTTTTTTTTTCCTTGGGGCTACATGAATAATACCCGGGCGCGGGGCCACATTTTGTCCTCTCTTTGGGGTCACATGAATAATACCCGGGCGCGGGGCCATGTTTTCCTCTCTTTGAGGTTAAACGAACATTACCCGGGCGCGGGGCCACGTTTTCCTCTCTTTGAGGTTACTTGAACAATACCCGGGCGCGGGGCCACGTTTTCCTCTCTTTGAGGTTACTTGAACAATACCCGGGCACGGGGCCATGTTTTCCTCTCTTTGAGGTTACATGTATATTACCCGGGCACGGGGCCATGTTTTCCTCTCTTTGAGGTTACATGTATAATACCCGGGCGCGGGGCCACGTTTTCCTCTCTTTGCAGTTACATGTATAATACCCGGGCGCGGGGCCACGTTTTCCTCTCTTTGAGGTTACATGAACAATACCCGGGCGCGGGGCCACGTTTTCCTCTCTTTGCAGTTACATGTATAATACCCGGGCGCGGGGCCACGTTTTCCTCTCTTTGAGGTTACAAGAATATTACCCGGGCGCGGGGCCACGTTTTCCTCTCTTTGAGGTTACATGAACAATACCCGGGCACGGGGCCATGTTTTCCTCTCTTTGAGGTTACATGTATATTACCCGGGCGCGGGGCCACGTTTTCCTCTCTTTGAGGTTACATGAACATTACCCGGGCGCGGGGCCACGTTTTCCTCTCTTTGAGGTTACAAGAATATTACCCGGGCGCGGGGCCACGTTTTCTTTTTTTCTCTCTTTGAGGTTACATGTATAATACCCGGGCGCGGGGCCACGTTTTCCTCTCTTTGAGGTTACATGAACAATACCCAGGCACGGGGCCATGTTTTAAACTTTAACCCTTTAATTTAATTATATTACAAATTCGTCTACTAAAATATTTGCTGTTTAAATCTCCATCTATTAAAATAACTCGTTGTCATTCGCCAAATTAAATTTATGTATTACTAAATACAATTATATATATAGACCTACAGTATAAACAAAAAATGTTAAAAAATCGCAGTCTGCCCCTACTAATTACCATAAATCTATCGCTAAATTAGCACTCCTAATACATAGTCCCTATCCTTCCTATTCTTATCTATCTACTTTCTACTCTACCTTACCTACATTATCTATCTACTTTCTACTCTACCTTACCTACATTATCTATCTATCTATATGCCATCTTCTTCTTCACCTCTCTATTCTGCATCTGCAACACCCTACAGTATACTATTACTTCAAACTACTACTTACTACGTCCATTCTATCAAATGTTACATACAGTATATTTACATTTTATATAATCCCATCCTACTGGTGGGCAGCCGTTTACTAGCCCTGCTATTTGGCTGTTCTCCAGTACCCATTTATATAGAACTTACCATATATAGTATGTATTCATGTTAATTTCTATTTTATACTGAGTTATTGTTATTTTGAATTATTATTTGAAGGGTAAAAATAAACATTGAAACATTGAAACATCATAGTCAGCCACACATACAGTGCCGACGGCCCAGCAACATAGCGACTCCAGATCTCGCGGTCAGCCACACACAGTGCCGGCGGACCCAGCAACATGGCACCCCCAGATCTCATGGTCAGCCACACATACAGTGCCGACGGCCCAGCAACATAGCGACTCCAGATCTCGCGGTCAGCCACACACAGTGCCGGCGGACCCAGCAACATGGCACCCCCAGTTCTCATGGTCAGCCACACATACAGTGCCGACGGCCCAGCAACATAGCGACTCCAGATCTCGCGGTCAGCCACACACAGTGCCGGCGGACCCAGCAACATGGCACCCCCAGATCTCATGGTCAGCCACACATACAGTGCCGACGGCCCAGCAACATAGCGACTCCAGATCTCGCGGTCAGCCACACACAGTGCCGGCGGACCCAGCAACATGGCACCCCCAGATCTCATGGTCAGCCACACATACAGTGCCGACGGCCCAGCAACATAGCGACTCCAGATCTCGCGGTCAGCCACACACAGTGCCGGCGGACCCAGCAGCATGGCACCCCCAGATCTCATGGTCAGCCACACATAAAGTGCCGGCGGACCCAGCAACATGGCACACCCAGATTTCATGGTCAGCCACACACAGTGCCGGCGGACCAAGCAGCATGGCACACCCAGATCTCATGGTCAGCCACACACACACACACTGCCGACGGACCCAGCAACATAGTACCCCCAGATATCACGGTCAGCCACACACAGTGCCGGCGGACCCAGTAACATGGCACCCCCAGATCTCATGGTCAGCCACACACACACAGTGCCGGCGGACCCAGTAACATGGCACCCCCAGATCTCATGGTCAGCCACACATACAGTGCCGACGGACCCAGCAACATGGCACCCCCAGATCTCATGGTCAGCCACACACACACAGTGCCGGCGGACCCAGTAACATGGCACACCCAGATCTCATGGTCAGGGGGGGGGGGGGGGGGGGGTGTAAAAGCTTTTGTGGGATAACTGATACGTTTGCCTTTGCTGGCCAGTTCCCCCCAGGCGCTGGAATACTCTAAAAAAGGTTCTCTAACTGTATATATATTCCCCTCGCCCGCAAGGTACCTTTACCGGTGTTTTAACGGACATAAAAATCATTCTGCTATATACGTGTTTTGGCGGACATGGTAAGGCAAAAAACTTGTAATGCACCAACTACCTTTCACAGCTTAGCCGTGATGATTCATATTACGACATCTAACAGCTGGTTGCTGACATGGAAACAGCCATTAGATGCACGGTTCTTTGTTTGGCTTGAGCCAATCTGTACGCGCTTTTATAGACCTTCAGCAGTTTAACCTGCCGAAATTTATATGTCTTTATTGATAATCTGCCTTTTTTAAGATGATAAGATTTAATACAAAACAAACCAAAAACATTAGCCGAAGCCAGTCCATGCGCGTCCAAATGACCCGTTTATAACACCGGGAGACTGGATTCGTGGGCTTAAATTTATTTGCGGTCAAGCCTACTGTATTATTCGATTGATTACTAATATATAATCTCTGACAAATATTATTCACTTTCGGGAAATATTAGCAGTTCCTTTTAGGACGTGGCGCTCTACCTAGGTAAACAGAGTTATGACTGATACTACACACAACGATATGGCTTAAATTTCAAGCATAGGGCGCATTCTTTAGGAATGCTTTATTATCAGATCCAAATCACTTTACAATCACGCACGCTACCGGTAACGCACAACACTGCTCACTGATATGCCGACAGTTACTGACTTTGATCAGGTATAAAGAGATACGCACTGGACTCAGGTAGTGTCTGTCAAACAACATTAGATTCACTACAAACACAATAATAAAGTCGCAATTGTTGTACATAACCCTTCTCTCTAACCTGTAGTGTATCAAGGATATTGGGAAAACGTGG